>JAANSM010001260.1:0-19730 GCA_036850725.1 Orchesella villosa | reverse complement strand
TTAGACACAAAATGTGGAGTGAATAATGCAATGCAATATCGTTCCTTTTTCGTTTGTTGTGCTTAGTTTTTAGTTCGGTCTCAAAATGTGATGTCGAGTCCTAAAGGATGCGATGTGCATAGGACACAGAAAGGCAGACATGCATAATGTAATGTAATATTTGTACATATATGCATTTGGCTTTGGCTTTTGGTAGATGGAGAGAAAGAGGAGATACTCGTTCTCGTTTTGAGTTTAGTCAGAGCTTTACTCTGTTTCTGGGATGCGATATATACAATGCAATGCTAATGCCTATGAAAAGGATATATTATGAGTTCAACCACTGTGTATAGTATGTATATACACTCACACATTATAGTTTGTATTGTATTAGAAATGTATGTATGTCCATAAAGTTAAGATAGTCAAAAGTATATAGGGAATTGTTGTTCTTTTGAGGGAGAATGAAAGCAAAATATACACGCTTATGATGTTGATGATGAAGGGAATAAATGCAAGTGTGCTACTAGTCACTATCCGTGCTTTCTATGTATATTGCATCTAATACGTGAGTTGCAGTTGTTCCGTATTAAATGCTAGAGCTAGAAAAAGCTTTGGAGAGCCTGGCAGGAGCCACACAGAAGAGTCGTTCGTTCTGTACGAAGTTCAACCCTAAACTGTTGTGGAAGAATTTTGTTTCCGCTGCCAAAACCGACTTTATCTCCTTTTTGAAGGTGAGCTATGTCCGTCCGTATGTGCTTTAGTGGGAACGAATTTTATGCCGTACTTACCGACTCGTACTATGATCATATCTTTTCGTATTCTTTGGATTCTCCATTTTCGTAAAGGTAAAAAGAACACGGGTGGAAGAGGCTGTTCAGCCATTCCGGATTGGAAAATTGGAATTAGGGAAAGTATGAGGGGTTCAGTTCATGAATAAGACGATATTTAATTTGTAGCAGTTTTATTTAATGAATGCCTTGACGCTTTTTTAATGCGATTGTCAATGAAATAACTTTGTTTCAAAACGTTAAAACCGCTTCATAACGTTCTCTTTACTTTGTTCTACCGATCCAACATCCAAATTAACCTTGCTTACCTTGAATTGGTAATCTTGAATTCATTTGTTTTTTTCGTAAAGGTAAAAAGAACACGGGTGGAAGAGGCTGTTCAGCCATTCCGGATTGGAAAATTGGAATTAGGGAAAGTACGAGGGGTTCAGTTCAAGTGAATAAGACGAGATTTAAGCGTCGAATCGGAGGACATAACCTTTTTTAGCAGCTTTATTTAATTAATGCCTTGACGCTTTTTAAATGCGATTGTCAATGAAATAACTTGTTTCAAAACGTTAAAACCACTTTACGTTCTCTTTACTTTGTTCTACCGATCCAACATCCAAATTAACCTTGCTTACCTTGAATTGGTAATCTTGAATTCATTTGTTGAGAAGCGAGAGAAAATGAAAGAGAAATTAATTGATGAGCTAAACATTCTTGACTAAATTATCCATAATAATAATTCAAACCCCCGAAGTCCGAACTAGATGTGGCATGTTGTTATAATAGGATGTAATACGTAGAGATTTGGTATGCATTAGAAGAATTTTTAATAAGTATTACCGAAAATATCAGGCAGATAAAGTTTTTGCAAACAGGTATTGCACTTCGGGCTGGACTGTATCTTTAGCTATTGTTTAGAGATACCACTGATACCAGATCGACTAGATCAAAAAGAAATCCCAGCATTAGCGTTTCATATTGTTATATGACATCTACAGTTTCATACAGAAGAAATGAGGGCTTAAGATTCGTTGTTGCATATCATTCAAATCTAACCAATGTCAATGCTCAATGTAATAGTGATATAATATGTAAAGACGACGAGAAATATTGTGTGCATGCATGCTTGCATCAGTCATCATAATTGTATCAGTCCTTATGAGGTAAGACCATGCGAGAAATATGATTCATCCATTTCCTTTCTGTCATTGACAGGACGTTAGATCATGTAAGTGTAACCGAGTAAGGGTGGAGTGTGGAACACAAGACTAGCTAATAATGCGTGGGGGACAAAATGACAGCATCAATCGAAGATACAATTTTTCTGTGAATTTTTATGCAACATCTATTAGCTGCTGCACAGTTTCTTGTATGGTATAACAAGTCCTTAGCATTATTAATTTTGATTTTATTTACGTACGCGTACGGAACAGATAACTGACAACTTATCTTAAAGTTTATAGCTGTATTCTTTTGTAAATTCCTTGAATATGCCAGAATTTTTTTGGCAAAGCTTACGTCAGTGGACTTAAATAGATTTTTACACTTAACTTATTCCTAACCTCAGCTTAATTCAGTTTTTGTAATATAGATTTTCATGTTACAACAATTCAACAACTGTTCATTAATCATCATCTTCAAATGCAATATAAAAGAACAATCTTAAGCGTACCTCCCACATATGCACGGCACACACAGCCATAGCTAGGTTGTATGGAAACGTGGACATGAAAATGAACATACATTCTGCATTACAGCATGCAGCAGGGTGACTCTGGCTGGATAGATTTTTTATACTAAGATTGCTTTTAAGCTATGGGAATTATAATCTCTTTGCTGAAAGATGACTTTAAATTTTGTTCATAACTACCGATGCGGCAAGGAGTGCTCATTAACTACATATATGGAACCGACTTAAGGTTACATGTATGATGCAGGTTGTCATTTTTTAAGTGTGAATACAGTATCAAGTATGCACTTTGACATTGCAAACAAAGCGCAGCAAAAACCCGTATTCACAACACACACAAGACATCTCTACGTGTATTCAAGAGAGTTTGTATAGTATTTTAGTTTTTAGGTATACATTAGACTAAACTTGTGTATTAAGATATTATCCAGCTATGAAGATGTTTTTGCATTGTTGTTTCATGTTTGACTTTTGTGCTTGCATTTTATACAAGCATGTAATGATAATACTTATGTATTCGTGGTCGTGATTTAATCATCAACTTGTTGTGCTGTATATAGCTTAAATCTTTTACAAAAATGTCAGGTTTAGGGAATGTAGGCTTACAAATTGCCGGAGGTGAGGTACCATGAATCACATAAATGCATAATCCGTGGTGAGAATTGCAAGCATATATAAAGTCGTAAAATCCGCTTGTCTGTATTAAAATGATAGATGCCATTTGCACACTGTGAGAAAGGTGAATCGTGGTGCTATTAAACTTGAAATTGGCATTTTTCCTAATGTCCTAAGCATTCTATTCTACCCCACCCTTCTAGTAATATTCAGTGTACTACTTTGACACATTGGTGTTACAAGCACAAATTGTTGTTGCACATCTTTGTTAATACTCGTTAGACTTACTCTGCCTAGGATCTTGTAGCATGTCTAATTGCCTTGTAAAAGATATCACCATATGCTGTCGTGGGTGCGTATCTACCTGCACCTTTTCAATTATTATATGATGATGTTGCATGAAAGCGATTTGACAACTATAAAAAAGAATTTGTTTGCAGTTGTTTTGTAGGGTTGGTTTTCAGAATGTTTATTACGCTCAATACTATATACAATTCGCATACTCATATTATGTAGCTTATCACTATTAAAGTTAAGCACATTGTGGCAACTTGTAAATTGCCAGAATTGCATAGGTCTTAAGACTTAAGGTCTCGAAAGTGTATTTTCACTGTCATCAAAATCAATTTTAATAACTGCTTCATCATCATCTTCTTCATCATCAATTGAATCCTCATTAGAATCTGAGTCATCCTCACCCTTTTTCCCAGGCCCTCCCCTTTTCTTTGTAGTATCTATCATAGCAGTCGTTTGCTTCACCAATCTATCAACTTTCGTAGTTTGCGTCCCACCTGCTCCACCCAACTCTCTGGTGAAATATGAATATATATTTGTGGTTGAACCTTCTGGAGTTGCAACTGTGACAGATATTTCTGGAATCTGAAAATTCAGTTTGTACAAGATAACGTAAGAAAGCTGACGCTTGTACTGCTCATGCATACTATGAAATTATTCAATAGGGAAAATATATGCATACAATAGGCTCTTCTTTTATCTCTGGAAAAACGAAGAAGTACCACCTCACGACGGTTGAGGCTACACGACGGTATGTCGTTTTCAACCAGTTTCTGAGCCACAAATCGAAATTTTTCACTGACACAATTTTAGCTTGTGGAACTTTCGCTTCTTTATAAAGAGGATAGTCCATGTCGTTCAGTGTAGCTTCCGGTTTCTTCTCAAAGCCAAATAGGGTTGCAAGGAAACCGGGAGAGCGGCGAACAGGTGGAAACTCATCTTGAAATTTCTCATCTTCGGATGCTAATGTATAAGGCTCTGAATACGGACAGGGAATCTTTTTTGGGTATATCAACGCTCCATGAGTATTATGTGACCTGTGAATCGTATCAAGCTGTTTTGGTGCCAAAAGATTGAATATTGGTCCAGTCTCTTCCTCAAACTTGTCCCTCATTCGGCCTTGAACTAGATTCGTTAAATATTCGAGACGTTCTCGCTTATGACCAATGCAAACATATTCCCCGTACATGTCATTGAAATCGGCCTACATGTAAAATAATAGCAAGGACTTTGTGAAATATCTAATTTAGGTTGAACTATTTAACGGAATTAAGTACATATATAAGACTGGTTCAAGACCTGCATAATTTTCTGCCAAATATTCATATGAAGTTTACAATGCACTGGAAAACCTTGCTCAAATTCTACTTGTTGTACAATAATAGGCTTCGGCTCAAGATCAATCAAACCAGGCCTTTGCTTTCCAAATGTTTCCCTTGTCCGTCCAAAGAAGGCAGGTATATTCGGATTTTTTTCGTCCACTTCTAATATCAACGAATGATACGTGAAAAGCTTCAACTTTTCCGGTTTTCTTGCTTGAAACGCTCTATCTGCTATGTCCACCTCAGGATCTAGTTTTATTCTAGGAAACATTGAGTGACTAATTGTTTCCATAATTGGGATTGTAAAATTTTTAAGTTGATTTGAATGTCCGTATCCGTATGATTCCATATGAGAAGGCCACTTCATATGCTAGTTTTCCTACTCTGATTCCATCCGACCATAAGTGCGTAGTATCGATTTTGTGTTGAACCCGAATGATGTTATAAATATGAGTCTCCATTGTTCCCACAATGAAATGTGCTTCCGGGTCCTGGAAAGACCAAAGCTCTAGTCGTAAGCGGTTGGATGGAGCTTCTCTCCATTCTGACACCTATTTTTAGGTACAAATTCTTGTAGAGTTCTATAAGCAAGTTACCTTTTTGGCGTTCACGCGAAAAATAAAATACCTCGATTGATAAATGCACGTGAGAATCAATTCGCACTTGTCGAGACTGAGTAGCATGGATGATTTTAGTGCACCTTTTAATGGAGCCAATACTTAGTAAACAGTAGAATGAAACGGGGACATTTTCCAAGAAAGCTGTTAGTATATAGGATCAGTTAAACCTTTCGTTCTTTATCGTATACCTAAAATAATCTCAAAGTAAACTCATACATTGTTTGTTAACCACAAGATCCAATAACTCAATCACATGGAACACCAAACAGCCACTGCAACTGGTCTTGACTTTACTATCTCTCTCTGAAAACTCGTAGTCTTGATCCCGACTGTAGAGAAAGTCTCGTTTCCCATGTCTCCTGTCAATCTCAGCCCTTTGCCTTTTATATGGTCTTGGAAGTGGGATTTTGCTTTGGGTAGTTTTGGGCTTGTATCTTGAAATTTCTGGGGTACTTTGATAGGAGCGTTTTCGGATGTTGTCTGTGTCTACATCTTTATTGATTAGATGAGGTGGGGGTAGGTTAGCGATAGCATCGATTTCAGATGGAAGTTCGTCTCCAGGAGCAAATGCAATTGTGCCTTTTTGGAAGATTGATAAACGACCAATTGTATCAGATGCCCTGTGTGGAGTAAGTGATTTTGCCATGATTTGCTTTAATCAGGAAAGATTTGTTGACATATAATACAAACGAAATGGGGTGTCAAAAAGCGATACAACTCAAGAACAGCTCATTATTGTCTGGTTTTAAATATGACAGTGCTTACAAAGTGTAGACGATAAATTCATTGCAAAATATTCATATCGCATTTTAATTTTTTGATATCGTTAACGACAAAAATTTACGTCTTCACGCAAGATATTTTGTCCATATATAAATCGCATCCCTTCATTTTCCTTATCGTAAGTGTTGCAGCATTACGCGAGGCTAGTCTCATCTTGTAAAGTCAAACGTTGAATTTTATTGCGTGAAAAGGATAAGGTATTTCATTAGAATATCTAACAAGCATCAGTTTTGTTTGAAGTAATAAATAAGTCGTAAGTTATAAACTTTTAAACGCTTGTACAGCTACCTACTTTAATCATATCATTCTTCTACTTCTGACCTTAAATTCAGGATTCGCGATAATTCATGTTGGCACTTGGCACTACTTCTACTTGTTGTTGAGTTGAGATGTGGAGAAGCTGAGGACTAAATATTACAACAGCACAAACAGGCATGCTGCAGACCAGCCGTACTTATCACACGGTTGAATTGAAACTTTGAAAACAATCCTTTTGTTTTTCCGAATAAACAATCCCTTTCTAAATTATACAAAATTGTTAGTTAGCAGCAATTTTTGCAATCTCAGATGTCCGAAAAGATTTAATTAAACCATCAAAGTAACCACCTGCCCTAGAACCAGATATTGAGTTGTATCCTTTCAATTAATTTGCGTGCAATGCAACATAGCTTTGTCTTTTTAAGACAATCGCAATCGGCCACTTCGAGATCCAGAATCAATAGAAATATGATCCTTTGTTTATTGTTTATCGCAGTTTCAATCATCAATATAAAGCTCCTCTCTAATATCGTTTGACGAAGCAAGAGAGAGGAAAGAGAAAAGTATAGAAAATCTGTAGTTAACATAAATAAACTAAACATGACTAACGGCAAGCTATTGCTTTTTCGCTAACACGCTATTGGTAAATGTATCATATTCATTGCCAGTAAACACTGACCATTACCAGTATACAAATTAAAAATTACTTCAGGCTAGGGCGAGTTACGTTCTCAAATATGAAAAAGAAACTAAACCCAGTAGCTCGTTTAATATAAGTTTTATGATGTTTTGTCGATTCGTTTCATTACACAGCCCAAGATTTGTGACTGTTTTGCCATTTGCAGGTGTGTGATTCTGTAGTGGATCATGAAATGATGTACCATCATAATATATATACCAAATGTACGTGCAATATATATAAGGGTGCGAGTTTAAAAAGGGGCAAGTCTTGATATACGAACAAGTTGTATTAAGCGAGCGTATTTATGATATGATGCCGGTTTGATGTGAGCTAGAACTGTTTGCGAATATATATTTTTTGTTTAAAAAGGTTTATAAAAGTCCTTGAACAAGTCACAGCTTCATGTGAATTCAATTTATATCCTTTTGTATGTTGAAATTCTCTTTTCGTTTTCAGCACTCAAGAATATGTCTTCTGCAAACCAACGAAAATATTTCGAAGGGTCCTTTTCATGTCGTTTTGCACTAACAGCTTCTGTCTACCTTTGCAAACAGGTTTAATAAAATAAGTGTGCGTAAGTAAGTTAGACTTGTCACATTTTTAAGTCCTTTGAGAATTGTAACTTTTTTGTCTGCTGAAGATAGTGTAGATAGTAATTAAAGTATGAATGAGCGCATTGAAAATTCCACTTGCAACGCCTGTCACTTGGTTTAGTATGATAATTAGCAACTCTATGTATATTCTTCGAGTTAAAATCGAGTCAAGTAACACAGAAGGAACGAGAAAGAGTTAATAAAATATTGGTTTGATTATCAAACCATAGAATCTCAAATTTTATGTCCGCAAACTATATGACGCTATCAACAATTTATGCTACTGAATACGCTGATGAAGTGTCTGTATTTCTTCTATTTTTGTCATAACTCGTCTCTATGAAATTGGGCACTATACTAGATATTTTTATATAGAATCATTCATCAATGACAGTTTTCAGTTTTTTAGCCATTGATGATGCCCCATCGTAACCACATACTACGTACTTGTGCTACTCTGATTTGAACCGTTTCACATTTTCACTTATTTATAATGCGAAATGATTTTTTTTAAATTGTCGGTACTGCTCAATATAGCAGTTTTGGTTTTTATGACCCACATTTAATCAAAAATTTGATTTTACAAAAATACAAAAAAGTCCTCAAGAAAAGTAGGTAAAACGATTTCATTATCGATTAGGATGTTATGTGTTTTGTTCTTGTGTTGTGTGCAAGGGATAGCATAGAGAACGCAGTATCAAGGTAATATAGAAGCTTTAATTTCAAGTGTAAATCCTACCCAAATGGATTGAGTTAGTCAAGTTGTGGATGACTAAACCAGTTCATTTTCAGATGAGTCAACTAGACAAGACCGACAAGTTTACAAGTATGTTGCGGTGTAGAATTGTAATTGATTGATCTTGATTGTGATCACGAACGAGCAAATCAGAAATACAAAAGTGAAAGCGCTTAACGTTTGTTAAACGGAATTAGTATGACTGAGAACAAACGTGAAGAGCAGAACGCCGACTATGTTTGCTTGAGCATTGGGTATTTGATTTTTGGATTTAGATTTTTTGTTAATTTTTCTCCATTTCTTGTGACAGACTTTCGTTATATGCTATTGCAATTATGGTAAATAAATATCTAGTTGATCACCTTCAACCTTTTCATTATTTTTACATACTTACTATAAACCCTTCTTTGAAAACTCGCTTAGGTATCCAGTAATCAGAAATACAAAAGTGAAAGCGCTTAACGTTTGTTAAACGGAATTAGTATGACTGAGAACAAACGTGAAGAGCAGAACGCCGACTATGTTTGCTTGAGCATTGGATATTTGATTTTTGCATGTAGATTTTTTGTTAATTTTTCTCCATTTCTTTTGACAGACTTTCGTTATTTGCTACTGCAATTATGGTAATAAATATCTAGTTGATCATCTTCAACCTTGTTATTATTTTTCAATTACGTACTTAAGTACTATATAAACCTTTCTTCAAAAACTCGCTTGGATATCCAGAAATGAACGATGGGTATGGGTTCTTAAAAAATGCAAATTTGTGCAAACTTAATGTAACTTTAAAGAGTTGAGAAACTCGTGGCACATGGTGAATCGATCGATCATCACATAGAATATCATCATCAAGTCAGGAATGGAAAAGATCAGCAATAATATTTATTATCTTTTTAGCGAACGAAATCTTTTATTTCGTGTTGTCATTTTTATCATTTAAAACATTTATGAATGGATTTCCGAATTTCAAATTTACATTAGTCTCTTCAACTAAAATAAACAAGTTATGCCACCATCATTTCATTTTAACTCAAAAAGGATGTGTTGTATACTTATCAATACACATTACTGTACGAGAACCAACTGTTTCTACAAATAGTTACATACTTACAAAAACCTTCTCGCAATGGAACAATACCTAAATATTAATTCACATTTACATGCATACATGTTAAAATGACTCAAAATAAATATTGCACGGAATCTACAGTTAATAGCACAAATTAAAGTCGATAGAACACAACGGTATCTGGTTCAATTTATAAAAGTAACACTATGAATTAGCAATCAGACCATGAAATCTATTATAAATTTGAATTTGACGAACTTATATTGGAAACGAATTCAGGTATAACCCATAAGCACAGAATCTACCGCATTTAAAATCATAACGCAATATGCCAGACGAGTAGGAGCGTTCTTACATACATACATACAATGACTCATATAAAATACATATTACATTAGTATGATACACCTAATTACCTATTAAAATTACATTATGTAAAAATCGTATAGGTACTCTTATCATAATATAAGATAACTATCACAAAAATAAATTGCAGCATATTTAAATACAAAAAGAGAATAAACCAGCTTTTCTTTGTTGGATTCTGCAATATCTCTTGTGCAGAAAGTATAGACTAGTTTTCCTAAATTTTAGCAGACTGACAAGTTGTTCGCATTTTTATAATGTTGACTCATTTTTTTGTCATTACTTTCTTTGGATTGAAGTAGTAAACTTTCCTGTGTTAAACAGGCTTAATAATATTAATATTAAACTTTAGAAGAGACATTGAAAGAACTTGTCGGCCATTGTATCCCAATATATATGAGATTCGAAACTACTGACTATATTTACTAACAGTTGCACTGGTTGTACTGGAATACATGTATATATGAATTATGAATTTAATTCAGAATTTCTTGCGACTCGATTTGCACTTTGAACTACTAAACAAAATTACGGTGCCTATCTATCTGTAAGCATTTTTACACGATTGACAATTTTTGGTTTTCTAGCCATATATTTGATTGAAATCATACTATACAGTTTACAATTACGTATGAATAAATACAGCAATTACTTTAGTGCCATGTTAGTACCTACTTCATCAAATGTATTTCAAGGTCAAACTCAATAACTTACTAGATGCATACATTTTATATAAAAATTATGAGTAACTGAATAGTATAGCAGGTCAAGGGAAGATTAAGACCATAATCCAAACTTCATAGGAAAAAATTGGAGAGGATACTGATGAGACTCTTATAAAAATAAAATTTGAACTAGAATAATTACTTATGAAACACAATGTAGAACAATTCTGACTAATTAAAAAAATCACGTTAGTTTGCTGAGATCTACACAGACTTCAGGCTCGGTTAGTACCACACCATATTTAACTGAACTGCTTCCAATACTGTATAAAATGCAAAAATTGGTGCTTTGATGACTCCAAACTCATTTTCAGATTTGACTAAAAAATGCATGTTCGACGCTCTGTAACTTGTAAATCGGTGTAATGAATATATTTGTTTGAAATACACACTTACTAACTACATTCTATTGACTAAGCACACACAATTTTTGACTATTTACCGGAAATGACAACTATGTTACAACTTCTTTGTATATACCTACCTTGAATCCTATTATTATAGTGATTATATCAAGAGTAAATCTCCTTAATCTCGCAAAGATTTTTTTTTCGATCGAAGATATTAAACTGACATATTTTTGTCACTAAATTTTAAAGGTTAAACTTGAAGATACTTTTTCTTTTTTTATAAATTCTATTGTCGAATGAAATCAAAGCCGAATATACTGCTAAGAATTTGTATTTTGTATTATTAGTAAAGTTATATATATGTATTATCATGATCACTACTTGAAATTACGTATACCTACAGTTGATACAATTAGTCGTTTCAAAATATGAATAAAATTTCCTTCTCTTTGGCGGACATTGTCAAATCTGTTACTTGTTTTCACAGTCATTGGGATGATCATTTTTTTCAGCTCGTCACTTTATTTGAGTTGTCTTTCGCCTCTAATCTTTGTTGAACGCTTCCGTCATTCTGGCTTATGCTTATCACTTGGGTGGCCTGTCCCTGATTCTGGTGATGCTGAACTATGCCATTCTCCAGTTGCGAATGATCGTGGTGAGTGTTGCTTACTTCTGCCATCTTCAAAATTAGAAAAAATATCATAATCAAAACAAGATTCGAGACTTTCCCTTTTGACTTTAGGTTCTGCAACTGTTTTACTGTTTAATATTTTTATTTCTTACCATAATGACTTTCTCATTACTGTCAGGTTTTGTGTACTCGCAAATCTGGTAAATTTTGTCATTCTAAGAATTCAAAAATCCAAATTAAATTTATATCCTTGCCTTAATATACGAGTAGCTAGAGACATTTGTATTATTAATGCATACTTACATGCACAACCTGACCATTGGCATTTACAGCAACGAGTTGTGATTGTGAAGGATCACCAGTGAGTACACTTAATGGTATTGTCGTAATTGGCGACTGCTCCCCCTCAGTACCAGGCTCAACTTTTGGCATGACCATGGGGGCCATCACCTAAAAGCAATCAATCAACAGGGACATGTATTAGCCTATGCTGGAACACTACTAATTTTATATTATTGGTCATTATATCATCAATCACTAATTCACAACCAATTTCTCAAGTCTCAGTAATACCTCACGATTTTAGTTTGTAAATGATAGCTTTGATGATTAGAAATAAAAAGCCAGGGTATAGTGGGGTTAATTTATAACAAAAATAAAATGAACAGGTTGGGTATAAGCCAATACTCACGTGACGACACTTATCAGGATCCATCTTTGGACGCATGTAAGGATACGAGTTTTCCATTTCATAAGTCGCCTTACATTTAGGATGAACTAAAGATCTCCTCTAACCCATATAAAAATAAACAAAATCATAAAAAACTATATTTGGTTAGCTGTAAAAAAAATCATAAACATAAAATGAACAGTAAACAGTACTACTCGTACATGTATGCATAAAACTTAGTTTACTGCAAAATTATGGCATACTTAAACATGCATTTACAACAACTACAACATAACGTAGTATACAGTGGGTGCAATAAAAAGTGCATAACTGCATACTTATATGTATGAATGATGAATGAGTATGAGAGATGAGTTCGTTAAATGAATGAAATTTTGCCTGGAGAAAACTTTTATGATATGTTACATGTGTGTATACGATAAAAGCATTGTTGTATTAGGTTCTTACGCTTACCTGCAGAGTACCATCTGCTCCTTGCTGCGCTTGAATCTGAGAAATGTTGGCAACCACAGTTTGATACATGTTGTGTGGCATTGGAACAGTAATCATTCCTGAAACAGTTACAGGATACGCGTGTCCATCTTCCCCAGTCAGAATGATTTGTCCTTCTTGAGTTAAAGCTGCTTGTGCGACGCTGTTGAGGTCAACAGCAACTGGCATTTCATTGGAACCATCGTGATGATGCCCAGTTACATCAGCCAGCGTTTGAACTGCTTGAACAGTTTGGCCTCCATCACTAGAATGCTGAAGCTGTAGAGTCGAAACAGAAAACAAGCAATGAAGTCATTCTGCGTAATAAAAGTTCCTGGAGTTGACTTCCTTGCTTTATAGAGAGTATAGCGTTTGAAGTTGGAACTCACCGTCGCAACACCTTGAACCTGGGCTGTTGTACCATCAGGAAGAGTAATAATGGAATTTGTTGGATCAACTTGGATAATCGACACTGATCCATCTGGATTACTTATGGTTTGCAACACAGTAGGCTGAAATTGTGCAACCTGTGCTGCTCCAACAACTCCATACTAAGAATTTTAACATGAACAATGACCGCATATAATTTATCGTGATGAGATGACACAATGGCAATAATAATTTGCAACTTCAAAACAATAATCTAAATACTACTCAACAGGTATATAACAACTACTTTCCAACTTTCGTTTTGTAGAATTAAATCTTACAAAATAATAACTTCAAGAATTTCTAAATCTGTAATGTTATGCTTCATGCAATGGTTTCAAAGTTATAAACTGACTTTATACAACGTTAACGACCACACACAAGCATAAAGAGTGCAAAATTAAAGTTCAAAAGGCATGTAAAAAAGTACTGTCAGTAAATATCTCAAGCAAAACTGCTAGAATGGTTCAAACTCGTCAGAAAAGTATTATACCGGAAGTGCTTGTGACGGAATGGATTGACTTTGGTTTTGATTAGCTGAAGACGTATTTCCTGTTGAGTTTGTGGAAGTAACAATACTTGGGCTTGCCTTAGGTAATTTAGCCACCTGTGGTTTCGTATCAGTTTCTTCAGCATCTGCACTAAATACTGGAAGTAAGTCCTCCCTCCCATGATACTTGTAGCAGTTTATGACGATCTGACGAAGAGCATGAGTCCAAGACACCTATAAACATAAATTTTCATTTGGTTAATACTCAAATTAATTGGAAATTAGGAAATACCTTTTGAAATGGAGAAAATAATGCGATTGAATACCTTTTGCTTCTCATCCTCAGTTCTCGCATCCATCCTCACATTTGCCCAAGGAAGATCTTGTGGCCACCAAGGAGGTCTCGTTGATTCTTTCCCCCATCCAGGTTTCCCACGTCCCGTCGAGTATTTGAGCATTAAGGGAATGAAAGCTCTCAGTTGCGCCTGTGTCATCTTTTCCACTGGCGTAGGTATTCCATCAATTACTAGTGGAGGTAATTCATGAAGCGTTGGATCTTCAGGAGCAGGGGCAGGCGCATGCTGTGCTAAAGACGACTCCAAATCCTGAATGATTGCTGGTCTCAAGTTGCGAATGACGTCTTCTAGAGGTTTGGCACCAAAACATTTAAAGCTGTTTTGAGGTTTTCCTGGTATTGCTACCAATACAACGGCTTGCATCCCGACTCGAATCGTGAACTCATCGATTGTTTGCTAAAAAAATTAAATCCCAGATTTAATATTGACTTTCACCTAAACCTCCAATTTTGAATTCCCAAAATAACTGACAGTTGAAGACA
This sequence comes from Orchesella villosa, assembly GCA_036850725.1. NCBI lineage: Eukaryota > Metazoa > Arthropoda > Collembola > Entomobryomorpha > Orchesellidae > Orchesella > Orchesella villosa. Next base: position 5,319 of record JAANSM010001260.1, on the reverse strand, counting down.
GAAGCTTACTCTCAATTTTCGAAGCAGACGTGTTTGCTGACGTTTGCGGATGGAAGGATTGGTTTCGAATTGATGAGGACGCTTTCGCTTCTTTGCTGATGCGATTGCGGCTGCTGCCGCCATCCCAACGGGGCCTATAAAGAATGATAAAAAATTAATTCTGATCTTGTATGTTGTCCTGCGATTACGAAGTAAAGAAAACGGTTTAAATCGAACATACCTGCAGCTGCCAACTGCGCCGTTACTTCATCTTCCATTGTAGCATTCATCAAATCATTCTCATCGTATGGATGGGATGACCCATCCGACATCCCATCATCATCGTCGTCATCCAAAGTATGGTCCAAATTAGGTGCGGATGCCGGCATGATGGCGGCAGATTCCTCACCATTCATTGTAACCATTGGAAGAGTTGTGAAAAAAATTGAGTTCGCCAGCGGTAGACCGTAGTTCTCATAAATACTCCGATTCTATCTTTCTGTACCGTAGATTTGCAGACTCCACGTCTGCTTGTGTAGTCAAAAAGATTGGAATCGGGTTACATGGAGAAGTCGTAGGGAGTTTGTTTTTCCTCCCTAATGAACCATGGTTAAACTGAAAGAAAGAAATAATAAAGCGCTTTTAGATATGAAGAATATCTACTTATTTCAATCCTAGCTAAATAGTTAAGCACACCCAACACGACACAGAAGTTCTATCTTCAATAATACGTATTTATTTCCGGGCGTCAAAAAAATCTTTTCAACTTCAGATTTGTTCATAAATAAGTATCCAAACCGGCAAGTTTTTATGAATAAGAGAGAGATGGATGTATTTTCATCATTCGTAATTTCACCACAAGCATCAATATATGCACGCATGGTTATGGTTCAAGTTCAATAAAATTTGCAAATACATTTAGCTAAGCTATGCCCATATGTGCACAATAATGAGTACAGTCAGTAAATTAACATTTATTGAAACTAAAAAAGTTTTATAATTTTAGACAAAAAATAAAATAATGCTTTTTGTGTATTATATTACTTGTACGTATTTCACAGACGTGCTAATATCATTCTAATAATAAGTTGATACTGGTAATAATAATTCTGTTAAGTAATAGCAGCCAGAGACACAGGACATCCCCATACACCATATATATGTAAAGTAGTGGAATTTTATATATAACCTTTCTGTTAATTAAACAAAGACCACAAAAATTTGCACACGATTGTCGAAATACCACGTACACGAATGCTAAACTATCATTTTTATATCATTCATATCAAGTAACGCTTTTACTCTTAAGACACTATCTGGTATAAGGTTATCAAGATTCGATAAAATTATTACACCAGTGCTAGTCTTTAGCCTTCTTCTCTGAGTTGGGGAGAGGAGCAGGAGGCCTACTTGGCCTACTCGGCTTCTCAATCTCAATTGCATTATAAGTTTCCATAAACGATAGAGCCCCAGCTCCAATATTTGTCCACGTGGCAAACACCATAAGAATGAACCAAGTTTGCCAGGACAGGAAACACATAAAATACTTTACTATCTTCAATCCAAACAACATATTTGCAGGCAAATGCTTTCTAGGCAAATCCAAGAGAAATGCTACTGCCAAACCTAAATCGAATCAGGACTCCACAAGGCCAGCAAGACTAGTGACAAACCAACCAGATCCAAAAATACCAAAAAATCCACGAATAAATGGGCCAATAAAATAGAGAACTACTGACATTCCCACCCCAATTGCAAAGGGTTCCAACTCAAACTCCTTAAAACGCTTGTAGAAAAAGTATAGAGTGGTAGCAAAATGAATAACAAGGTAAACATATAATATAAAATGTTGATATTTGAATGCATAATACAAGCCTGGTAGGAATGATAAAACCATGAAAAGGTATCGATTAGCAGTTTTCAAATATTTCACCCAGTCACTGGATGCATACACTTGACTAAGTCGGTTAAACATGGAGGATGAAGCGACGTATGTGAGAGCACCGAGAATAAAGAATATTGTTACAATGATGTCCAAAACACCAGTAGTTTCTGGTGAGACGAAGAAGAGGTAATAAACCATCCATGATGAAAATAATAAGCAGCCTGTTTCCAATGTCCAAATGTTCCCAGCTTTGTAATGGGACTTGTATCGCTTCACAAATTCTTTCCCACCTGGGGTCGAAAACAACTGGTTTACAAATGCTTCTGCTGACATTCTGATGACTTTGGCTTAAGTCCCTTTCTGATGTATGTTTTGTCAAAAATTTCTCTTTTTTTGACCATCTATTCAATTTTTACTTCGCCCACACAATCCTTTAAATAAAAAATAATGAAGTAACAATTTTGTGCCTTCAATCGAAATTAAAATTGAAATGCTTTTTATTTTACAAATTAAGTGTGTTCACCTCGAGTCTTGTTGTAATGCCTTTGTTACCCGGTACATTAATACTCCATGTTCCATGCACTTTGGAATGGAATTGAATTAACAAGAAGTTGTTTAGCTGGAAAATATATTGCAGTTTGCAATAAAAATGTTTTGGCTTTTTCTTTTCAATTAAATATTGACCACTGCATATAGTAGCCGATTACCTCATGCATTCGCAACAAAATGTCGAGTTATAGCAAAAATATTATTGCGACAGATTTTGCTTGCCACTCTCTCTCTTTCTCTAACCTTTACCAAAACAATGATTATGGTACGATTTCATGTGAACATAAGTCACAAGACAGAGTGAAGCAAACTCGTTTTTATTGGGAAACAGAGTGAAGCATATGTGATAGTGTATGATAGTATGATACACAGAAAACATTTGGTGCTTCATGTGCATGCAATTTCAACAGATGACTCATCGAGTTAGAGATATACAAGAAGATGTATATAATACCTTAAATTTGATGCATAGATAATATGCCATATTCTTGTGCATTTGAGTAAAATAGGTAGGTATACATTAAAATGCGCTTTGTATGCCTAAAAAGTTCTTATACATTTGCATTTATATAGGTTACATTTCATGTGAATTTACATTCACTATTACAAACAAATATCTTTGCAAGCAACGTGTTTTGTTTCCTTGCATAGATGCAATGAGGATTTCAGAGGAGTGAAGAATGTCACTTTGCAACAATACAGAAAAATGTATTTGGATCAGACTAAAATACAGTGTCTTTTATCCAATGCAATGTATTTGGCATTTTTCATTTTGGCATGAATCATGTGGGTGGTAATGGTAAATTATTTACATTTAAACACTACACGAAATATACAACTAAAATCAGAATTCGTTACAAAAGAATTTTTCAACGTGGCTAATGAAACTGAATAAATAAACCCAAAGATGTATTGAATTATAATTCTACATCTAGATAAATAGCGAAAATTCAACAAAAACATGTAAAAGTTTTTCCTACCTTGCTATTTATTTTTAGTTGAAAAATAGACCTGAAATTATTTCGCGTCAATGAATATGAATACTCTTTTCACTTTTGTATCTTTTGATTTGTCCCTTTGCAATTGACGGATACACACAAGACACAACTCTTGACTACAGTAAAAATGAAAGCAGAAGAAAATACTTCTGTGAAAATGAAGTTCACAAGTATAAAGTTATGTTGTTTCAGTTTATAAAAAAACATTTGAAAACTTTTCAATCAACATGTTACAGAAAAGCTTATTAAAAAGTTACACAAACGAGCTTTATATATGATAACTTCCATCTTCCATCGGATAAAACCATTCTTGGAATCCTATCAAATCCCATCAAAAAGGCTTTTATAGACATATCAGTTTCACATTGCTATATTATGCCATATAGATTTGACATGGCTTGCTTTTTGGTTGTTAAAGAGTGTAAACAAAAGTTGCGAAGATGTCAAGATTCATATTGATATTATATCTTATAAGTTCATAAGATGAGATAAAAATTATATTAATATAATGTATACATATATTTTTCCTCAATTCAAGGGTTTCCGAAACCCATCCGATTCGTAACGGAAACATTAAACTTTCTTATTGTATCTACCTTACCTCAAAATATGGGATGGTGAAAGTTCCTATTATATACCTACAACCTACCTAACCATAACTTAGGCTTAAGACTTAAGAGTATTATGCATAAACTCTCTCCATGTAAGTTTGCATTGTATTATTGTGTCTATTCTATATGTATGTCCCAGGCTTTCTCGTACATTGCCTTCCTTTAGAACTTGTACATGGAGTAAGCTGTACCTTTCGTTTTCGTTACCTTTGTTCTTGAGCTACTCGACTCCGACTTCGGTAGCCGACCACACTTGAGAAAAATCAATACACCCGAAACCCCACCAAAAGATTCCGAGTAGGGAACTCATGGCTCTCTATATATATCCACCTCAAAAATCACTAAACTTTTCAACAATGCAATGCCCCCATCTTCATCTCGACTTTCACTGATCACCTCAACCCCAATCCCTGGGTCAAAAGTTATGCTGAACAACATGATCCTTCCAACTACAACCTGAAGGACTAATGTATCCCTTAACTTGTTGGTTGATGAATAAATGAAGCGATAGGGAGAGGAGTTGCTGTGTCTTTGGACACATCCCATTGCCCTCTTCTCCAACCCCTTGCATAACCCTTTGACCTTGACGCACTCGCTGCCCAAAACTCTTTTTCCGTGTCAACGTTCTCAAAAAGTAAACAACTAAGTTGAGAGTCGCCGGCAGAAATAAGATAATTTTCATGGGCACGAGCATTTCATTGCTCATCTCATACTCATGCGTACGCACCTGCGTGCGATTTTGACCAAAAAATTGACAAACTCCTTACCTGTTTGCGTCCCAAAACACTGTCAACAAAGCACTTTAGCACGAGTTGCCGGCTACAACACTTATCACCACTGGGTCACTGGCTGGGTGACCCTGGAAAGGGTTCAAAGTGAAAGAATAACAATCAACACGACGGAAGAGGAATGAAATGAGTCAAGTCCCCGTCTCCAAAAATTCTATCCATCTAATATTTTGTTACGTACTATGGTGTTGCTGTTGGGCTTGTGGTTTTGTACATGGAAGAGCTAAGTGCATATGAACAGAGAGAGAGCAAAAGAAAGAGAGGGGTATTCCATAAAGCATAACGGGGCTCCGCGTACATATACACTCATGGTGTTTTACGGAGGAACAGACGGAACAAATGGAAATGCTCTATATTACGTTACGTTACATGTTCTGTTATGTACGGAAGGGAATCAACATCAACCCTGGCTCTCTCTGTCTCTGGTCCTGGTTTTGTAAAAACGAGAGATCGATATTTTGTATTCCATCGGCTTTTGGGATACCCTGATGTTTGTGTTTTATTCCCTG
>JAANSM010001259.1:0-19730 GCA_036850725.1 Orchesella villosa | reverse complement strand
AAACTTTAATTGGAATATGACTTGTACATTATAGGTTATGGACAGCATGGATATGGTGGCTACGGGGGGCAGCATGGGGGAGGCTATTATCCAGGAGGTTCAGGTTATGGACAGCAAGGAAACTATGGCGGTGGTTATGGAACGCGTGGAGGCTATGGAACTAACTATGGAACCAATTACGGAACGAACTACGGAACTAATTATGGAACAAACCCTGGTTATGGAACTAACACCGGGTACGGAACCAACACCGGGTATGGAACAAATACTGGATACGGAACTAACACGGGAACATATGGCGCTGGCTATCCTTCTAACACGGGGTATGGCAATCAGGGCCAGTATAATCCTGGCGGAGTACAAAATAACTTAAACGTTGGTGGCTCGAAGCCAGCTGGACCTCCAGCTGCTGGTTGGAATATTCCCCCAGCTGGTGGTTCTAATAACCTCAACACGGGAGGCGGAGGCGTCGGTAAACCTGCGACCAATATTGGGTGGAATATTCCTCCTCAATCAGGCAGTGGGGCAGCAACAGGAACTGGTGGTAAACCGGCCTATGGCTGGAATGTACCGGGAACAAACACGAACACAGGGTCTGGAACTGGAACAGGGTATGGCTGGAGCAATCCTAGCTCATCCGTCAACAAACCTGCTTCTTCGTCTTCTGGATCATCAAGTGGATCATCTTCAGGCGGTTGGCTGGGAGGTTGGAAGTCTTCAAGTGGAGGAAGTAGCAGCAGCAGTAGTGGATCTCGTAGGGGCAGTTCTGGTGGTGGACGACGAAGTGGTGGAGGAGGAAGACGTGGTTAATAAAAACATGCTCTGTATTGTCCTTATACAAAATAGATTTCGTTAATGTACCAAGTCTAACTATTTTTGACAGCGTATTTTGTGACATAATTTTGTGTAAGTTCTTGATGTAAACCCATTTACCAAATGCTGCTCCTTGCCTTCCCCTGTTGTTATGCTTTGGTCATGTTGTTTCAATGTATATATATATTTGTTAATCTTATCAATTGTTCTCGAGACCACTGTTAACGTTTATGACCACTGATTATGTATTTTACGATAGGGGTGATGCATTAATTATGAATTCATACGACACGGTTAAAATATGTTCAATCATAATTTCTTGATTATGGAAATATTTCATTTTATGATTCTCTTAGCTTAGCATACATGTTATGCAATATGCAATAATGCAATGCGATGTGTCAATCACAACAGAAAATGCCAATTAATTCGATATTTATGGTTTTTACGTATATTTGACCTTCGTGTAGCTAACTTTAAGCTGATAATCAATTTAATAGATGTAGTCTTAATCGATTGAAGAACTATAATAAATGACTTATACCCGTTTTAAATAATCTTTTGAAATAAACTTCTGTGGTAGTGTAGGAGGAAACAGGTGTCTATACTCTATATTCATATTCACAGAAACTTTTCTTCCGTCAGCTGCAACTAGCTTGTCTTTTCCAACTCCGGGCAGAACAAAGGATTATCAATTGCAGAGTAAGGCACACTTGGTGAGCAACAGCACAAAACTATAGTGTAAGTGAAAAAAGATGCGCTTGCTTACCATTGAACCTGTTAAACATCTAGATCTCTGACTCTCTCTGAGCTGTTTATGCATTGCACACAACATTAACTTGATTTACAAAAAACGACCTTTAGTACAAAACGAAAACCATGTCACATCCACATGGTACGCAAAAAAGGAAAAACATATTACACCAATTTGATACGGGGTTATATATGCATCCTAAAACCAGAAGTAGAACTCGGATTTGTTTATGTATATAGAATACATTATGCTTTTAGTTAAAAACTGAATATCTCACTTCACCCCTCCGATATGGCATATCATCCTTTCCTATCTAAGGTTCCATTTCCATTCATTCTGTTGCCAGTATAATGCGATCAGTTTCGCTTTAAGTATTATTGAAGAAGAAAGACTTATCCACAATCAATCCAAATGCATTTTGAAGGCAAAAGCAACAAAAATGAGTCTATACGGCTATGAGCACGGGCCAAACCGATACCAAACAATAAAGACTTCAAACCAGATACAAACTGAAATGCAGCATCTGTACCGTACCGTCCCTTTTCTCTTTTTACAAAATAAACACTAGCACTGCACTACACTTTTCCTAGGAGCATGAATGAGCTAAGGCTAAGGGGCTTGCCTATTTCGCATAGATTCATTTTGGTGCATTCACAAAAACGAGGAATCATCATAATCATAATATCAATATCAGCATTTCATATCAATAAACAAAACAATAAGGGTGGATCCCTTGTTTGACTGATGAAATGGAGATGAGATGCTAGAATATAGATGGAAATAGAGATGAAAATCTTGCCTGATGAATGAGTGAGAAGAGCGAAAGCAACATGTGCAAACCACATGCTTTTATTCCCACTACTTTGTAAAAATACATTAAATAGAGAAAGCTATAGTGCTACGAATATTTTGTGATATATTTTAAATGCATGATCTTGATGTAACAATGAACTCGGACTTGTAGGCAGATTATGATTACAGATTTTATGTTGGCCTTCTACAAGACAACCTGCAAATCCTACCAGACGATGTACCCACCGGATCAGCTTTAAGCTGACGTCACCGTCATCATTATATTTATACATCATGATCCTGTCCTGGCGGAGCGTATATATTTCATATCTTTTTTTAAACCGGATTGGTTTGCACATTTGAGTGAAATGTCAATCAAAACTTTGCTCTCTGTGTACATTTGAAAAACATAATCTGACAGTTTTCTTGAAATAGCTTAAAAATCAGCCGGATGACAATCCGCTGTATAAACAGTGGCGAAAATTCATTAAAAAATTACCTATTCACTGAGCTTCTATAGCTTATATGTATGCGTAAAAGTGTGGTCAAAGCCAACTGGAAATCTTGCATTGACATGGTTTGATTAATGAAGCTAATGCAAATATTACGTTCATTTCATTTGAAATAGTAAACCAATGCCTTGTGTCACATGATAACTTGACCAAGCCTCACTCAATCTTCATTCTGCAGTGTACACCTGTACGTTGCAGGCTGTGGCTGTGCTGTGTAACCTCTATTCTTTTCAGATAAACTGGATTCAATATTCTGCAGCGAATTGAGAAGCATTCATCTGGCATTAATGGAGCATTTTCGTTTCAAACTCAGTGGTACAGAAATTTCATAAATGAACAAGGAATTCATTACAATAGTTTTAGTAGTTCGCGTAAAGCTTTAAAAAGTATTTTACCAAAAGGGTCATATAAGATGTCGGGAAATTATCAATAAACTCAAACCTTGAATTAGACATGCATGTTTGCCTTTTTCATATTACTTCACCGTGTAGCGTCAGCTGCAACTTCTTGGTGAAATTTGAATTAAATTAGGGTTAAAAGGCTCACCCTTCTTCATATCATTTGTGGTATCGCACCCTTCGCACTGGAAGCCCATCTCATTCTTGTAATTCACCATAACCCGAATCAGCAATATAATATAATCCTCCCGATCCTTCCAGATAGCTTGATCCGTGTCCGCATCTCGGACTCGCAAAGAGAGAGAGCAGCTTTTAAAACAAATCCTCTGGTTCAAATGCATGGTTTTACTTGTCCCCAACATTAAACTGATATATGTACAACAAGCACTGAAGTCTGGTTGCACCGGGACTGGAAATCGGACCCTTTTTTTAGCTCGTGCTCAACTCGTATTTTGGATTTCATTCATATACGGATATCATACCTCTTTTTCACAATGTAGAACAACAATATATAATCTAAAGAGCATTCTTTTGTATGATATGCACATACTATTGCTTTTGTATTACTGTAGCATAGCTAATACGGCTTTTGTCACCCGGTTCAACATGGTTTGGAGGACCCTGGTGTGTATCACACTGTTACCTAAATTGTGCTTGATATTTGTTGGTGATACCGATGAGTGAGCATGAGTATAGTGTAATGATGATGATGAATGAAACTGATGAGCCTGATGGCTTTTAGATTGCTTGTTAAATAGGCTCTCGCAAACAGGTGACGGCCCTTTCAGTTTTGCTCCTATTTGACACGCACTGCCTGTGTCTCATTCACTTTGGGAGTAAAAGCAAAGCAACTGGATTTTTTTCTCATTTTAATCCACATTATGAAATCTCATAAAAAGAATCTGTAACTGTGATAAGATCAACTTTTAACTGCGTGCAGTGCAGATAAATGATTCGTCGTTGTCGTAATTTGGGGCAACGTGAAACATCTAAAATAGAACGTGAATATTCCTTCACTTTTTTTAACGAAGACATCTTGTAACAATAAATCCCCGAGAGATTACATTGTAGAATAGATATGATATTTTCCCTAATTTCTACAAGGATATTGGAGTAAATATAATAATACCTCCATGAATTTCTACAACATTTACACTAAATCGAAGCTTCCAAATCATTCCAGAAAGGATAAATTTGATTGCAAACTGTCAACTTGGCCATTAAAAATCAACCGTATCTAAATTTCAGTTTCATACGAAATATTATGCCCATTCTCTTTGGCCATGTATAGATTTATGTTAGCACACTTCCATTTGCAATTCAGTGTCTTTTGATTCTTCCCAGCTCTTCGTACTGCTGAAACCCTATCCGGCTGACGGACACCCACTCTAAAAGAAGTAAATAAATGAGCATATAACCACGACACGAGCGAAAAGAAACATTTTGTTTTGATACATGATCACGATATTATTATCATAACATAATGAAATGTATAGGTATCTTTCAGCAGGGATACTTGTTCATAGTATAGTCACATCGTGCTACATAGTTTTATATTGTAAACATGTCATTTAATTTCAGCCGAAGATTTGATTTTAAGACCTTTTTGTGACACTTATGTGTGATGTGGTAGCAAAAATAGACGATTTCACGTTGTAGTAAACTTATACTTATATAAATTTTCACGTGATAATGTTGCCTGTTGCCTTTCCTGATTCTGATTTTTGTGAGATTGAGGTAAGCAATGATATCTGTATATCATATATACAGTTTTTTCTGTCAATGAGAAATCAAATTTCTTATATTTATATGGTCCATGGCCGGGCCGGATATGTATATGTAAATCTGCCGAAAGAAATGAGCTGCATACATACATATTATAATTATAAACATCTTTGACTGTAATAATAGTTTTGCCAACTCTAGAAATTCATTCGTCTGATGTATCAGGTTAAGACAAATACAAAAGAATTATGGCAGAGTTGGGGAAAACATGGGAAATTCAATAGAATTCTAACCGGAAAATGGAATTCAAACCAAAGTGAAAGTCAAGCAGTGGATCATTTAATGTTAGTATTACAAATCCAATGCAAAAACAACTGAAACGTTTTTTTATCGTTTATTTTTTCTAATTCTAGTTTTAACTCTCAAGATCAGATATTTAGGGTTGATTGTTTTCGAATTTGTTAATGCGATTGCATGTTGCCTTCCTTAACAAACGCTAATCCAAACCCCGATACAGCATCCCAACGTTGGAGCAAAGTTTTCGCCAATACTTTTAAGCTAATACTAAATACTTCATATGTGATATGGGTGATTTTTACAATTCCAACTTGTATACTTTCCCCGGAAAAGTGTTCGATTGTATTTAAAAAACACTTGTGAAATTAAGTAGACTTGTATGTATTATAAATTATAACCTCCATTTTACAGTCGTTCATTCATACAGCGAATATCGAATGCGATCATAATTCATAATCATTCACAAAATCTTGTGAACATTTTGCAAAGTTATGAATGTGTTCCTGTAATCCAACACACGATCAATGTCGTGCTTTATGAGGTATGTTACCCATCATTAAATTTAATGATGTGGTGACGCTTGCTAATCAGTTTTGGATTTATTGTGTTATAATAAAATAACTATTACAAACAAAATTCACACGCGCATATAACTAACCCTCTGAAGTTATAGTTATTTATAAGGAAGATTATACGAAGTGGAAATTGGCATATTACATAATCGTAATTTTTTTAAAAGGTCAATTTGAAATCTATATTATTCCCGAAGTAAAGCCACGTGGATGGCATTCTTGAGTTTGCCACATTTTCCTGAATATCATACAAAGTAACTTAAGATTTTGGAATAAAATCTTGAAGCCATAATAATTTTGTTACAAACATTGAACGTCATATTTTTAACCACGAGTATACTATAACTATGTTATGGTACATAGTATACTCGTGCTACAACGTATTAAATTTTGTTGCTGACTTGATTTTTTAAACCAAGTTTAAAATTTGAGTAACTTGACCCACTTATTTTTGTAACAATAAAGACTCTTATTAGGAGTCATACAATAATTCAATTGGAATACGAGTGATAAAAAAAGTATTATTTTTAACTATCAAATATACATGAAGTCTGAAGTCTTTGCTTGTATGCATCCGATAAGGTTTGCACTGTCTAATTGATATAGAGAAATGGCTATTAACATCGTAGGTTCATTTTAGTTAGGGGTTGCAATCCCGATGATACAGTAAAGATCAAGGGAACTGGAATTTTAGAGCTGGATTGGATTAATACACCCGGTTTTGGATCGCCCCAGCCCCAGCCTAGCAGCTTGTAAATTGTAATCTCTTTCACCACCGCTACCACAAGAACCAAATGAAACTGTGGATCTGTGAAATCACTGCTTGCCTGCACTGTCTTGTATTCCATCAGCATCATGGCATATGTATGTAAATGTATATGTACGACATGTCCGAAAAAGTGTATTATCCGAATACACATTTCCGTATATACATTTTAAATCAACAGGATCTGTACGTCATTCGGAACCTGTACACACGATCAACTTGTAGCACAAGCAGGGTTTTGAACATAAGAAAACTGTGGGGTGTTCGTTTTTTTGGTTTTACATGAAATACGAATGATGATGATTTGATATTCCATGTTTAACTTTTTCCATTGTACATAAAAATGAATGGATGGGATGTCATATAAAAACAAGATTGTACTCCTTTGACACTTGTCAGTCTCTTCGGGACTCTAAACCGAACTAGGGATCTAGAGTAACTCTTAGGTTGAGAAAGCAATTATGCATCACCAGTACCGATTCCCTCTACCTACGTAGACACCTGATACATTGCTGCTAACATTGACCATTATAAACTAAATCGACGTTTACATTTCGTGAACTGCTTTTTTTAGCAATTAATTCATATTCTTTTATTATGGCGTGCGTAGCTATTGTTAGTATTCCGGAAGGAACTTGTTCAACACCTTTCCCAGCAAGTGAAATCATTACAAATCCATTAGGAGAGCCACGGGGCAATGTGAGAATCAACTTTCCCCTACAGGTAACGTCTTCGATTTTTTCACTTGTCTGAGTCCAATATATATATAGACTTTACATAAAAATACAACATCAAACATCATCATATATAATTCGATGAAAGCAACGTAATATCCCAAACATCCGTTTGATGACTTTCCTTCTGACAGATTGGTATCACAGCATCCGGTGAAATACAGCCAGTTTCCCAAGTTCCCCTTGTATTCTGGCCGAAAATTATTGACATCGCTTCTGATTGCCATGATCAAAATGTGAAACTATGCCGTTGGAAAACCAAAGATACTCTAATACTTCAAACGACCAGAGATATTCGCATAGGACAGAAGTTACAAATGTGGTTCAGCGAAGATCTCATGATGTCAGAATTGGGAATACCACCTTATCTGTCACCATTCAATATTAAAGGTAAATAGAGGCAACAAAAAGTAAAAGTTAAAAGTAAATTAAGACCTGCAAGAGCTTATCCATAGTATGACTTTGGAATGTGCCAATAATATTAATTTTAAACTTTTACAGGTGGAAATTCATACGTATGCCATGAATGTCAGGATAAATTTGAGCGTCCAAACTTGCTAAAACTTCATCTTGCACTACATTGCGACAAACTATCATTAGAAACGATTTGGAGCCGTCTTAAGTCAATGGGTTCATCTCCGCTGCTTTCAACCCCACCATATTTAGTGAGTCTTAGCCCATCCTCGACTGTTTCTTTGATATCTTCCTCGACCTCTTCGTCACCAATCTTCAGTATCTCGTCAACAACAGTTTCGGCAATTGCTACACAACAGCTACCTCGTCAGAAACAGAATTTGGCAGAAATTTCTCAGCCACTTCACAACAACCTACGTCCTCCAACAACCTTGTCCTCACCATCAACGCCGTCTCCAATCATTCGAATTGATTCCCCTATTGATGCATCGATTCCAATGGTGACAGCTCGCCCTGAACCTGAAGCTAACAACGGGAATTTGTTGGTGCAACAAGATCCAAATCATCATCATGCTAGACTGGAAGCAATTGTGAGCAATATGGGGAAAGCTAAGAATGGCCATGTTTGTCTATATTGTGGAAAGCTGTATTCGAGAAAGTACGGTCTAAAGATCCATATAAGAACACATACAGGTTATAAACCATTACGATGTAAGATTTGTCATCGACCTTTTGGAGACCCTTCAAACCTTAACAAGCACGTTAGGCTCCACTCCGACGGAAGCACACCATACAGGTAAGCATTTTTTTTATTGTTTTAGATTTTCATAATAAAATTAATCAAATGCCATGCATTTGACAAAAACATGCTATAAAATAAATCTGGAAATCTTAAATATAGATGTGAATTATGCAGTAAAGTTCTGGTGCGAAGGAGAGATCTTGATAGACATATTCGGGCTCGCCATGGATCTTCAACCCAAAATGGAACAAGAGGTGCCAATAGTATTACACTACAGCAACATATAAACGCTAATCATTCTCCTGCTGTTGCATCCAGCGTTGTTAGCAGCTCCCGATTGTAAGGAAGGTGGGTCGCCCCTACACGATTCTAGTCGTATGGTATTAATGTAGAGGCGTACGTTTGTATTGTAAGCAGTGGGTGAGTGAACATGAAATAATGGAACGCGATAAAAAAAAAGTTCATTAATTTATACAAGTATCCGGAGATAGATTCTGTCTGTGAGTTGTAGTTGTTGCATCTAATTTTAATTGCATTCACGCATAGTTCAAGGGCACTGTACATTTCAATGTAAATTATCCAAAGTATTAAATGCTTCATTAAAAAGTATATCACAATTTTATCTGACATCACGTTCTTTAAAAAAATACAACAATAAAGTCAGCAATCAAACATCATCCTGTGCAGCATTTCGTGTTAACTCCACCATGACATAAGTCCCAATCCTGGTTCATTTATTGACCCCTTAAAATTGCAGAATTCAGAATACCTCTCTTGTTATCTTTGCAATGGTAGTACTTAAGACCTTGTCAAAATAATTTAATACGATTAACATACCGTGATTGAATAAGGAATTTTCTGCGGTGCTCCATTATCAGTTCCGCTACTACTAGATGGATGACCAGGAGCAGGTGCTTTTGAAGTCCCTGGTTGAGGACCAGATGCGCCTTGAGGATCATTTTTATTTGACCCTTGAGGGTTTGTATCAGGTATTGGTGTCGTGTCATTAAAGGTCTCCCCAGTCACACGAAACTTAATGGTTTCTCCCTTGTCCATGTACATTTCATGAACCTCATCATCATCTTCAGCCTTATACTCCCATATCCAAACCTGCTCTCTTTCATCAAACTTTGACGGATACTGGAGACATTCCGGTGTCACCAAGATGTCATCAAAATAACCTAGCGTAACTAGAAAAACGATAAATCTCGCATTAAAGCATTCAATATTTTTCAACGGTGAAAATATAAAAATTTGCTCACGCTTCATCATACTATACATACCATGAACTCCGTCAGGTGTACAATTTTTAATTTTCCCAACCATAATCTCATCCTGAAATGGCCTAAATACAATATAACGAAAAACAACTTTGGAGTGAACACCCCCATCTCCTGGATAAATCACCCCAGAACCTATAGATTTTATATCCCATAACGCCATGCAAAGACCAACATTTAGCATCACACGGTTTGACAATCTTTGATTCAACTCATTAGTTATTGCTTCTGTCCGATCCTGACCCAAATTAACAGGGTCAATACGGACATCTTGTGTCATTTCATATAGGACAAACATTTTCTCACTAATAAAACAACCTTTAACCTTTAAAAAGGTATAAAGTTGGAAGTTAAACACTGGCCTTTATTCCAAATTTGCTATATTGAACATATACAACAAAGAACGTCACACCTTATATCATATATAAGCAGTTAATCAGCTTTTCAAATAAATGAAATCTGAGCAACGTTGACATTGACCATGGACAGTCAACTGCATTTACTTAATTGATTAGAACGGAACGACACGAGCACATTTTCTTTTTGCCTTGTTTGTTTGTGGTGTGATCTTTATCATTACACATTATGTTTGAGATCAGCCTGTCACATGTGGCATGTACTTTAGCTTTTTACGTGTGTATATAAAAGTTTATACCTAAAAACCATAAACTATCCCAAACACCGAGCATTGTGTATTTTTTGTATGTATATAATATGCTATCGATGTTCCTTAGGACTTTTTTTATGCATAAAACATCGCGGTTGGTCCCAGTTCAAAAAAGGTAGATGCGCCAAGCGACAGGCGGAATAAAGACCGTTGGATGTTTTTGTTTATCCGGATTATTGAAGGTAGAAGAAGAAGAAAACGTAATGTACTTTGTACCATTCATTCATTCAAATCAGATAGCTCAATCACAACAATGTTGACAATATAATTGCCATTTGACACCTAACTAAAAATACCATACTAAGATAACTAACATACAATTTAAAAAGTGCATAGTTTAGTAATACAAATAAAAAATTATTACAATTTGGACACACCGAGCTATATCCAATTAGTTATTCGAGTTTTCACATCACGATCACGACATCCAACATCACACCTGTTGGTTGCATTTCCAATTTCTGTCTTCAATTGTCAATGTTCAAGGTGCAAGGAAGTTCAGCAACTGGCATTGCAAAAGGTAAAGTTGTATATAAATTAGTCATGTCAAAATGTGAAAGTTGATTTGAGAGTTGTGCATATTTTTTTTGTTTATATAAAAAATCTTTTTTTATAGATAACAAAACAACTTAAATGTTTTTATTGTTGTCAGTTGTTGCAGTTCGAATGTAATGTGGAGTTAGGACAAGTGACCAGGGACAAGCGACCTATGAGAGAATTTCAGCTGACACCGAATGAAAATTGTGTTAGGCTAATTCTGAGAAGTTAAATTTTGATGAGGTGTGAGGAGATTTGAGGTGTGAGGTGAGTCGGTCGAATCTAAATGTAATTTTATTATTTTTCGACGATCTGCATGATTGAATGATAAATGAGGGGATGGGAATCTGAAGTAAAACTCGACTTTCAGAAAATATTTCAATTTGTGTGCTGATAAATTTTTTTGGTTTACTTATAGGTTTTTGTTGGTTAATTAATAATTCCAGTATTGTCATTGATGTAGTGAGCCTGTTGTCTTGATTTGATAGTCATCATGAATCTCAACGAAACGTATTCAAATACGAAAGGAAGAAACGCGAGACGAAAGACCTTCACATTGGCAACCCCAGTTCATCCTCATGGAGGTGCTACTAATCAGACGTTTGTGGGAATGAGGAATGGAGAGTTATCACAGGTTGGGGTAAGTCGACCTAATAACATAGACATAGATTATCAAATGCGATTAATAGAGATACTATATGTAATGCCGTCAATTGCAATTCTGAACTTTAGAGGAATCCAACATTTTCTGGAAGACAAAGTACTCGTCCCTGCACGTTTCCGATGTACGATTCGAAGAAATCACCTCTCTTTGATTTTGTTTCATCAACTGATCTACCTAAGATAATGGAGAAGAATTTGAAGAAAATACGAAAAAATCGTGGAAGCATGGGAAAGAGCGATTGTTCTACGATGTCTGAAGATCTTTTTGAGGCCTTTGAAACTAGCTGTTTAGATTCTACATCGCCAAAAAACAGAAATCTTGAAAAGCTGCGCAAAATTGAGAACCAGTGGATTGGTAAGAAAGTACGGTATAATAAACATGTTCACTATTGTTCACAGTATATGTGTGATGTTTAAAAAGTTGTATGTTCAATTTCATTGTAGAGGAGAGAGATAAATCCAAAGCCAAACATGTTAGTCTTCAGAACAACACCGCCACTGTAATTAAGGAAATGAAAGAAAAACTCGACAACCTGAAGGTATTACAGGAAAGCGCACTGATCGAAATAGACGAGTTAACAGCAAGTGCTGAAAATTTGAAGGAAGAAAAACACAAGTTGTTGGAGAAATGTACCTATGATCGTACGTACGTCGGCATAATGAGCCTGTACACTGAAGGATTATTCAAAGTAGATAATTTTCGCTGCACAGGTACGTGTGTGTTTATATTTTACCCATATGTCGCTGATAATTAGCCTTTCATGTAAAATTAATTTTGCCGGGTTTACAGATGAAACTTTCTGTAATGCGTATCATCAGGATCCTGGGAAATGTTTAAGGTTAAGATCTCTCTCTTCCACTGTCCATCATCCCAGTTAAATAAGTAGTTTCACAACTTCACATCTCTTCCTTTGATTCCGCATTGCGAAAGTATTTTAAATGAATTTAATCGTAAGTATAGATTGTCAACGGCAGCTGTGCTCGTCTTAAACAGTAAATAAAATACACTACGAGCACGTGAGATGTTGTCTGTTTCTAATCTGTTTCAAAACGATGGCAAACGAATGACTATGATCTAGAATTTGTAGTAGAACTACACTGTAGTAGCTAGTAATATCATATTCATATAACATTATCGCTTTTTCCATTGTAATATTTCGAGAAGTAAATAATAATACCAATTATGTTATACTTATATGTAATAATAATTATTATGTAGCACAACTTTTGACACAACAGCACAACGAAGTTTTCATTAATTAATATACTTTATTTATTCATGGAGCCCACCGTATAATATTGCATTATTACAAATGCTATCGTTATGCTGTATCAGTAACAACAATGGAAGTAGGATATTAACAGTATATATGCGTTTCAAACAGAACAAACATTTTGACTGCCATTTTTTTAACTCTACGCTTATGTACTTCTTACAAACTTCATAGATAGAAATTGTAAATCATAATCTAAAATGTATGAGTTTTCTTGACTGCTACATTTTCATACATTGCAGTCAAACACAACTTACAGTTACGTAGCACATGCTTAAGTTCTTTTTGTTCAAAGTAGATTATTTGCGATTTGCTGCATTCTGCATGTAATTGTGTAGACAGATTTCTTGTTCATCCTAAATTGTCTCGGAGGTTCTTTTGTAATGGCAAACGGGTAAAGTATGTGAATTATGTGAAGAAATAGCTTAATGTTATGTTAGGGTATCTAATAACGTAGTTTAATGCAATGTCAAAGGAGTTCAAGGTGACGCAAAAAAATGTCGATCAATGTTTATAAATATAAAAGGAAAGTGCGGATTTTCGGGTAACAAAAAATGGGAAGTAAGTTTCAACAATCGAATTATGTATCCGTAATATATGGTCGAAGACTTTCTACTTAATTAAATAAAACTGAGTTTGGATCCTCGTCATCCATCTGTTTGATATGACGAAGAACGTCTTTCTTCGTTATGATACCCAACAACCGTCTGTAAAGCACAACATGTAACATGGCTTTAGTAAAATTATGGAATTTTCATCAATTTATGAGCACATATCCGATCATAATTTTTACTTAAGAATCCTGATCGTTGAATTCTCCATTATTAAAGAGACAATCTTACCCGTTGTGCGTCACAAGTGTCTGTCTTAATCCTAACTTTCTAAACATATCCACAACGGTTTCCATTGGTGTTTGGTCTGTGACGGTTATAGGAGCCATATCCAAGATCTTTTTCAGTTTCACAGGTGTGTAAGGGGGCTGAAACAACAAAGACTTAGTTAGGGATACTCTTCTGTAATTGAATTCAATAAGTATAAGTTTGGTAAATGCCTTACACGAACAGTCCTTGATTGTTCAGCCGGAGGATGATTTGTAAACCAACACAGAGAGTTGCTATCAACACCTTCAATTGTTTGTTTTGCATTAGTGATTGCGAGGTTGAGGTCACGGCGAAGAACAAACCCGACCAGGAAAGGCGACTCATGAGAGATCACTACGGGGAATCCATTATGCTCCGTTTCCTTTAATAGGTTTTCGACATCTTCTACCGTCATGGAATCTTGCGTTACATAGCACAATGGCTCTCCACGTCTGCAAATGACACACCACTCAAATCAAATTTGAAAGTTAAAGCCCTAATTCTAATTCCAACTAAGCTCAAAGTCTCACCGTGGTTGCATCACATCAGCTGCAAGGGTAGTGTGTCCAAATTCTTCTTTCGAATCCAGGAACGGATAGCCATTCAGATTGATGTGAGCATCATAAATACCTTGCCTGCCCAAAGCATCACCAACCCATTTTGACGCCATAGCTGCAGCCATCAATGGGACGATATACCGCACTCCACCTGTTAACTCGAACATGATGACTACCAATGAAACAGTCATTCGTGTCACACCACCTAGTACCGCTGCTGCACCAACCATCGCATAGAGTCCCGGAGTTATACAATCTTCGCCTTTCAAACATTCTCCAGAGAAGAACCACAATTCCGAATGAACGCTGTAATGCAATTTAAGAAAACAAACATGTTCTATATCATCCAGAATTGAAACTGCTACTTGTTAAACTTAGCTTGAAAGTCATTCGTTTACAATGCCAATTGTTCAACTGCGATTCCGACGATCCTGCCCACAATAGCTCCGAAGCACAAAGATGGAATAAACAGACCAGCCGGCACTTTTATTCCGAAAGTGAATATTGTGATTATAAACTTGAAAACCAATGCAAGAAGAAGGAGCCATATAGCATTAAAAACACCAGGTCCAGCTTCTGCCATTTCTACGCCCCCTGTTTGTGCTCGGTCATAATTTCTCTTGTAGTCACTGAAAATCCAAAGAAAAGTAAACTCTTATAATGTCTAAATGAGGCTGTCTGTGCATTACAAAGCGGCGTGTCAAAGTATAGCATATTTTACCAGATATCATCCTTGACAGAAAGTCCACATTGAGAGAACAATAAGTAAATGAGTTGACTTGTTGGCATACGAGTGTAAGGATTGGGATAAGCAAGAACAGCAGTCAGAAGTGTAACAACAATTACTTCAGTAATAGGATACTGTCCCAACTTTGATGTTTTTCTGTACCTACACCACCAGATATTAGCTTTGATAAACAAGGTTCCAATTAGGCCCTGCAAAAACAACATGATGTTACAAATCACACGTCATACATGCATGTATGATACAAAACATAATGCAAGACATATAACATGCTACTATTTAATAAAATAAGAAAATTCAGACGATACGAAAAGTTTTGTTTACGAAATCATCGAAACACTTACTCCAATGATTCCAAGACCAATGAACGGGATCAACTCAAAGAATATCCACGGTTTGTTATACTCAACGTAAAACAATACAGAGTGTTCATTTCCAAACGGGTTAATTGACTGAAGAACGAATGCTGCCACCAAAGCACAGAAAAATGATCTCCACAAAGTTTTCAACGGAAAGTAGTAGCTCACCTATAATATGCATTATAGATATTATATCCAGAGAGGTATTTCCATAATGCAGGGCTCAAAGTCCTATGATAGAATTACCTCTTCCAAACTGAACAGCACTCCACCAATAGGTGCCCCAAAAGCAACAGATACGCCAGCAGCTGCTGCAGCTGACAATATTTCTCTCTTCTTAGCTTCGTTTCGACCATACTTTGGAAACAAGTACGAAAGAATATTTCCAATACAGCATGCAATGTGAACCATAGGCCCCTCTGTTTTTAATGTAATCATGAATGTAAATCATCAATAGTCAATATGTGAATTACATTATAAATATAACAATGTGATATGTACCTTTTCCCAACATTAATCCTGATGACACAGACAGCATGATACCCACGGATTTAATAAGTAGTGTCCATTTTCCCAGGTAACTTCTGATGATGAAGCCACTCAGGATCGTTTTGATTTCAGGTATACCTGTATTGAGTAAAATTAAAGGCATTGTGGTCATGCTTGCTACCGAAAAATAACAAATCTACCGGCTGCGGACAAAAAGATAGCAAGAAGATTTACTAACCACTGCCAGCACTGTAAGGAGCAAACGTTTTGACTAGTGATGCGGCCAATGTCGCAAAACCAACAGCCCAAAGAACGTAGCATAAGTAGGAGATAATGTACGCAGCGGCCCCTTCTTTGTAATTTTTACCACCGATGATTTCTGACCATACCCACCACTGAAAGAAATAGGAAAAGGTGTTTCAAGTATTTTCTATTTTATTAATTTCGAATTACTTAGAAAAGTCAAGGATGCTTTCATCTAATTATTATTACCTGTGAGCAGTTACCATGAACTGACTCGGTTTCATTTGAAGACCAGCAACATTGTTCACGATTGAGCCAAAATGCAGCTGGGCAGATTCCTATTAGTCAAACGATAAAATGGAAGGTTTGAAAACTTGGAAGTGTAAGTGTGGTGCGGAATTTGATAGTCATAGGAAATATAAGTCCCACTACTACAAAGGAGAGTGCCAGTTTGGACAACCCAAACGTGCTTTTGTTTGCCACGAGTGTAAGAAGGTTTTCAATTCGAATGGGAGTCTTTATCGTCTAATTACCAAATTTGAGATCTGTCATCCATGATGCCCCTATATCAATAACTCCAGCAAGCGCTCCTGCACATACGCCGACCAACAGGACGCACAGCCACCCACTCCAAGCATCATGGGCTCCTTTGACTAAATCACATATTGAATCCTGACGCTTTTTCACAATATATCGATGTCGCATTCGATCTCTAGCTATGTCGCGCTGCCAGTCTATTGTATGAAAATCTTCATACTGGCCAATACCAGGGATATCCTCCGAGTCGTAGTAACCTATTACAAGTTAAAAATAGTTAATTTAGTCTTGGTTCGTATGCTAAATAAATAAATTGCTATTTATGATGCGGAGAAACTGTATGTAAAACTTTAATTAGTAAAAAGTTTAATCTTACTCGTAGATTGAGGGGGCAAATCTTCCTCATGATCGTGGATTTCATTCACAGTTCCTTGATGCGTTATGTCAATCATATCTTCATCAGAGCTTAAACTGAATGGTTTCAAAGGATAAGGAGTCTAAAAAGCCATTTTAAAGTACATTGTGGTAAAATCAATTAAGAATGATAGTGTTATGAATTCTTTAAATGACTATATTCTAAATCAATACAAAGAATACAAACTGACACGTAAAACCACTATTTAACTTTACCTTCTTTCTGAGAGGACTACTAGAACCAGCTCCGGGCTGGTTAATGGGCGTCAACGGATGTGACCCTTCTGCAAAGGTCACGGATTGGTATGACGGTTGCGTATGTGTACTTTGCCCACTTACAGATGCAGCACTTTCACCAGACGATCCTCTAAATGTTGCTTCTGTAGGACTTCCATAACTGAAGGCCCTTAAAGGATCTGTTTCCATTCCAATACTTTGCCACAACTTTCACTCTTTTGTATCATGTTCAATCAAAATTATGATTTAACTCAAGAAAAATAAAACTATACACTAATCTTCTGGTTCATAAACCATCAGTTTTCTTATCGTTAAGTTCGCAGCGTTTCTCATTCATTCAAATGGACTTCAGTATTTTTGATAATATATACTTAGATGATATAGGGATTATGCGAAAAAATAATAACATCAAAATTTAGTTTACAAAATATCCTAACATGGATTAATTAAGTCAAACATACAACTTTAACATGCATTAACACATTACTTTGTAAAAGCACGTACTATACACTATAGAATACACCGGTATGCTCTATTATGAAAATAATATTACTCTAGATGAAGGGCCACATATTTTTTATGCAACACTTTCAATGCTATTAGCATAAATGTGCTTCAAGCTCCACCCGTTTTCCTTATTCAGGATACACACGTACAAGATGTGTGTCTCTGAACATTAACATCAACATTCGCTTCTACTTTTTCTACTTATCCATCCAATTCAATCAGTTGCACCACTATTTCACACTCCATCTCTTCCTCACATGATAATCTTCAATCTGTTGGTATCATCATCAAAATGCAAACCCCAAGAAGCCTTCCTAATGACAAAATCCAAGAGGTAGAGGTATATCTTAGGTTTGGTTCGGAATAAAGCGGTTATGTTAGAAATCGCAAGTAAGTGGTTCTGGTTATACTAGTCACTAGTAGTGCTAGGTGAATAAAAGGGATTTCTCCGGGGATTCTAACATCACAATACATATAATTATTTGCAAGTTTCAAACCACCATGTACAAATCTTTTATCACTTGTAATAGCATCGGCTATTAACGAATTACATCTTGTAGTTCTCCATATTCAAAGATAGACACACTAGCAATTTCCTCTTGCACTAAAACACCACTTCATACTTATTACGACTAGATACAATTTGGGAGGATTAACATAAAAGATTTGAAGTTCTGTTTTGAGTGTATGTGCACATGATGATGACGATGAGCCTGATAGGATACTATCCCTATCAAACACAATCAGATTAGGATCAGATACAGATTACTTTTCCAACATCTTTCATTTTTCACACACTGCTATCTCCATCAACATTATCACATCACAATAACATAGTATTTTCCAACCAGCTGCTCAGAGGAAAAGTGTAAGAGAGTGTACATGCATTCTCATCATTCACATTTCACGTCACTATACAAATCCTACATGCCTACAAAATATGTATGGTTCTCATTTGTTTTCTTAGTCACCATCCGCTTCAAAATCAGAAAACTACCATCATGAAATTTCGGTGTGAATTACATCGCTTCACATCACAATACAAGTGTGATTAAAGCAGAATGCTATTACTACTATTACACTGCGTTCACAATTTTTTAGCAACATGGTACACACTTAGCTACATTACTACATAACATTGCACTCCTTTCTCATATATATATGATAATTTTTCGGCTACTGAAGCAAATTATTAGTATTAGTAGTACCACCTAAGAATTTGCAGAAAGAAAATACCATCATGATCAACATCATACGACATAAAACTGATTTTACCACATTCTTAATGTCCGATATAAGCTATTCAACCAGGACGCATTCAAAATAGTACTTACTGGGATCATTTTGATTTTTTGGAGCTTCTACAAAAGTCACACAAGTCACCAAAGAGAATACAAATCTCCCAGACAGTCTCTGGCAGAATGGGATAGAGATAGATAAGTAAACATTAGTGTAAGCAAAAACACATCAAATCTACCCACAGAACGAACATAACAGTAAAAGCAAAGCCTACACAAAACACAAAGCTTCTTTTT
Organism: Orchesella villosa; assembly: GCA_036850725.1. Classification (NCBI taxonomy): domain Eukaryota; kingdom Metazoa; phylum Arthropoda; class Collembola; order Entomobryomorpha; family Orchesellidae; genus Orchesella; species Orchesella villosa. The sequence continues at coordinate 307 of JAANSM010001259.1, read as the reverse complement.
ATACAAGAAAAGAAAATGTGAAACGATGATGATGATGAGCTGCGATGTGATACTTTATCGAGTGGAGTCGCATGTATTTTTAAGATTTAAAGATGTTAGATGTGTCACAAGAAGAAATGGGACGATACATACATTATTCACTCATTCAAATTAGAGTTTTAGCATTTCTCCTACATACTCCAATTGTTTAGTACTAGTTAAGCAACAAGGATTGTACAAAAGAGGGTCGTGTTCTATTCGGGTTTCCTGGTTTCACTCATTATCACTGAAGCTATTCTCATCTTGATTCTCTAAAGTGTTTCACTAG
>JAANSM010001258.1:0-19734 GCA_036850725.1 Orchesella villosa | reverse complement strand
AGTTACTGAAGGTCATGTGCAAACCAAATGTTGAAAAGGGCACATGCCAAAAATGTAAGTTAAAAAGTTTTTGTGCATAGGTACATTTAGGTCTAGTTTTAGCTACGTATATATATATCAAAAATAATGATTACGATGGTTAAGTTTGTGAAAGTCTCGACATGAATTATGATTGTAACATATTAGTTACTCAATTAGGGTAGTTTCCTTTGTCATTTTGTTCCGATATGTTAATTAAAGTGTAGGTATATATCAAAGTTACTCAATACAATGATGAAACCAATTATGATTCATGAATTTCTATTGTGTTTAAAAAAATAAATCCCAATATCCTTCAGTTTGACCTGGTTTATACTACATTTATTAGTTCGAAGTAATAGAATTATTGCATCACCTATTTTTATGACTTACTAAAACAATAGAAATGCCGGTTTATATTCCAATACTGAAAACTGAAATATTGCAACACTGTTCTTCATAAATATATGGGCAAACTCCCCACTTGATTCATCCTATTTGCCGTGATAGTTCATTACAGCATCTAAAATCAGTTCCTTCTTCCGACTTAAGTTTCCGATTTAACGTTTGCGAACCAGAAACAAGTTTTAAAGTACACACGATGGGTCTAAGGGAAATTTTCGTCACGTTATTGAGTAAGTCATTGTAACTTGATTCTTCTATAATTGTATCTGACATATATTTAAGTTCATCTCAAACACTAACTACACATAATTTCTTTATTTGCAGTTGTTCTAACAGTCATTTACTGTCATCATTGTGAGGCCTCGGAGAATTGCAAGCATGAGACCAAGTTAGGCGTCAGACGGATCTTTTCCAGGGTTTCGAATGACTTACCCCAATCGCCACTCGCATCACCAAGCACTGGCTCTTTGATCACATTGCTGTACGTAATGCCAGTTCTATTGTTACAGTTCAATATACTTGTGGCGTTGGTGTGGTTTCCAGCATGGGAGCGTCTCCATGCTGAAGCTTTGTAAACTGATGGAGGTGGGTCGTTTGTTAATGATGTAAAAAATAAGTTTAAACTTAGTAGATTTCAAGGACGAAAATTGATTGATGTTGTGATTTTTTTCATGCAGGTACGGCTGTAAAGGACTCAATTTTGAGCAACCTTGGAGGCGGAATCAGTTTACAAACTATATGATGTAAAAAATAAGTTTAAACTTAATAGATTTCAAGGACGAAAATTGATTGATGTTGTGATTTTTTTCATGCAGGTACGGCTGTAAAGGACTCAATTTTGAGCAACCTTGGATGCGGAATCAGTTTAGAAATAATATACAAACTATAGCTCTGTTTCATTACAAATGAGATATTGATTTAAAAACTTAAAATGTAATGTATTTGTTACTTTTATTTATATGCATGATGCATCTTCTTCCTTGCCCGTCAGTCCATAAATGCACAATTTTAAAGCTGAATTTTCATTACAAATGAGATATTGATTTAAAAACTTAAAATGTAATGTATTTGGAATATTGTTACTTTTATTTATATGCATGATGCATCTTCTTCCTTGCCCGTCAGTCCATAAATGCACAATTTTAAAGCTGAAAGTGGCATCGCTACATTTTTGATGGAATTTACGTCTTGCGAAGGCACCTTCACCGTTGACAATTTCGTTCGGCATAAAATCAACGATTATTGGATTAATGTCGGGAAACCCTTCCTCTGCTCTCGAATATTTTGGGAACCTCTCTCGATTCATCCTCAATGATATAACTCACATACAATTCTCATGTAATAAATAATTCAAGGCCAATTTGCTTGCGCGTGTGGCTATCTGTATGGTATAAGCTCATCTCTCAACATACAAAAGATTCCTTCGTGTCCATGTCCACCTTTGAAAATATCGTACTTAAACAGCATTCTTTTCATTTTTATTATTTGAATTCATGCCGTACTAGAGTTCTTAAACTTCGAATTGACTTCCAGCTTAAAAAGTCAAGAGGATGTGGAGGATATTTGATGATATATATATATATATATAGCAACAGCGTCAGCTTACAAATCCATGAATGAACAAACCCAATTCTTACTTAAGTACATTAGACTTTTTGTCAGAGTTGGCTCACTGCAAGCACTTGTTTTTCCCCACTTTACAAAAACGAAAGTGGGCTTCCGCCTGCTTTTCCCTTGATCGAAAATGACATTGACTCGTCGAGAAATGCAATACCATTTCAGTTTCAGGCATACAATCTCAAACCCCGGATACAATATACGGAAGATGTAGTCGATGATATCATCATCATGATGAACTACATTTCTCATCACTTCGGCCACTGAAGCTTTCTTTTAGCTAACAAGTGGCTTAAGATGATTTACCTTTGAAAAAGAACATTGAGCCGAATGAAATTGAGGAGAGCAGGAACTCTATAGGAAATTGTGACAACCATGCATAGAATCCGAAAACAAAGAAAGAGCGATGGAAAAACACTCGGGAGGATGGGCGATCTTGTTTCAATTTCCCATTGCATTGCATTACATTATCATCAAAATTCCTTCCCCCGTGACTGACTAGAAGAAAAGCTTTCCCAATTCTAGGAAACTCAAACTGAAAGCTTTTACATTGAACAAAGCCTGACATTTCACTCCAAAAAAGGGAGAGGAAGCGAACAAGTCTGTCCAAAAAAAGTGACGTCCTTGTTCCCAGAAAATCATTATCTTTTTGGATGAAAAAAAAAACTATTGCAAAACACAAAAGATTAAAAATGACGGAAGAGAAAAACGGGATTATCTCAATACACCAAAGCAAAGCAATTACTTTTTATTGAGAGGAATATACAAATAAAGTAAGGAACTAGGGTGGAGGAGAGTATATAGCTGTGCATGTTGCACCACACTCTGGAAGTTTGGAGTGAAATCCTCTCGAGAAACTTTCTTTGATTCTGGTCATTAGTCAATAGTTTTTGTGCATGGAACCTCCAATTCCACTTATTCATCAGACCAATTAGAGACTTAACTCATTTTACACAATTGCATTTTGCTTCTTTCCTTCATACATTCCTTTAGTTTTCATCCTCCCCTCTCCTTATAAGGCTTATCAGCCAATAGTCCCCTCGCATGAATTCATTTTCATCCACCTTTTTTTATAAAAACTTGGCCTTGTGTTCTTCTAGTTTAAGCTATTTTATTTCCTGCTGGCTCCATTCCTATCAAGTAATCACATCTGAATCTGGGAGCACATTGGGCACAAAAAAAATTTCCTATACTAAAAAGAACATACCTAACCACATGTTTGATGATGGTTTGTGTAGTGTATAGGCTGTTTGTAAGGTAGGTATATAATATGCTTTTCCCCATTATTATGAGCAAATAGTCAACAGCTACAAAGGGCGGCTGGGAGCCGTGTGAGTGAGCTAAGCATTGGAATTCTAAAGCAGCATGGTAAAAAAAAGTATAGGAAGAAGAAGAAGGGAACGAGAAAGTCAAAATGAGTCAAGTCAATAAATTGTTACAAATGGAGATAGAAATCCATTCACATGTGCCCACTACCACCACCACCACCTCCACACCACCATACCATATTATTACTATAGTTGTGTAGATTTTGGCAACCGGTGGGAAAAAAGGGAACGCTATGCCATGCGATGCAATGCTATGAAATGGAAAAAATAGGAGTGAAAGCCATACTGCTACTTTTCTCTGTTGCTTTCACTTGTGTGCATTACGCTTGATTTTTCATCTCTCTCTTTCTCTGATCTCAACTCAAGCCGTTCTTGTTGAGCTAAAGCTTTGAGCCTGTAGTCCTATATCCCCTTAACCATATCTCCTTTCCCTGTTCCTTCCTGATGTAGCTAGAGAGAGAGAAAGAAAGATGCATGCTCTTGCTCTTTTTCTCCTTTTAATACACAATACAACAAGAAGCATTTTCAACTGAGCTCACCTTGTGCACTTACTCCAACTTCTGCTCTAGTCGTCTCTCTTGTTCTCTCTTCCATTCTCCCATACACATTTCCTCTTGTTGCAACGGAGCTTGTCTGGTGAGGCACAAAGTGCAAGTGCCTCGCATATAAAGATGGGCCCGACTTGTGGAACGAGAATCATTTGCTCCCTTGTCACCGTGCATTACATTTCATACTCGTTTCTCTCTCGCACACACTCACACACACACTCTGTCTCTCTCTCTTTCTCCCAGTCCGGAGCACATTTTCCTTGAGACCGAGAGAATAAAAACAAACAAAGACATTTTTCATCAGACTAACTTTCCATTTGCTCGCTCTCTCTCACTCACTGCATCCAACTTCCTTTCCCGTCTATTTCCTTGGAACAAACAGTCCAAAAGAATTTATTTTTACATGACATATCTCAAAACCATTTCTACTTTCTCACAACTTCTCATACTCATTCTTACCTCAATGAAATATAATAAGAATACGTTCAAAACCAGTCAATTCAATAGCATTTTGTGTGACACGCTAAAATTTGTAAAGTATGGAGCAAACTGAGAACACACTCATCATCACCCTTAGTTTTCAGTCACTCATATTTTTAATCGTTTCATATTTCCCCATTTTCGGTGCTACTTCAAAGTGAAAGTGTTTTGGAGAAAGTCTTCATCCTCACCATCATCGTTCATCAATTTAAATTCAATGAACAAGTCAAAACACAAAGTTATGTAGTCAGCTAGTTGCCACAAAGTGTGTTCTCCACCGATTTGTATGATTAGTGACGTCTGTAGCTAGACAAACATTCAAAGTTTTTAGGGCTTGTTTACAGGGAAAATACACACATTACATATCATCCACTCAGCGGTTTCTCTCTCCGATTGCTGACTCTTCCTCTTCCTCACACTTTAAAGACGAAACTCTCACCACTCTGTTTGAACAGGTGAGGTGAGAGCAAGACAGAGAGTTGGTGCGTGCATGAGAAAAGATAAACTGACATGCTGATATAAAAAACTTGTTTAGAGAAAGGGCTAGTGTGACTTGTTCTATTGTCTCAACATATCGACACACTTTACAAACTATTTATATCTATCTATTGGATTTACTACATCATAGCTGACAGCACGAACCAACCATATCATTATCATTCACCATTTGATATTAAACCGGGAGGAATCTCCCAAACCAAAAAAAAAAAGTTTTCTAAAACTCTCCACCTCGGCAGAAGTAATACAGGAAAGAATGTTCTCCCCATCATATTTTTGTGATGCTCGTTGGCGATTCTACAATCACAATTGCCATCACCATCATCATCATCATCAATAGCAGCACCACTTGGTTCTAACTATTTATATCTATCTATTGGATTTACTACATCATAGCTGACAGCACGAACCAACCATATCATTATCATTATTCATCATTATCACCAACGATTGACGACTAGAGGGAGAGCAACAAGCAGAGAACTTGTTCTCCTCTATTTTTACTCAAACTACTTTTTCTTTCAAAAAAAAGCACACTATTCACCATTTGATATTAAACCGGGAGGAATCTCCCAAACCAAAAAAAAAGTTTTCTAAAACTCTCCACCTCGATCAGAAGTAATACAGGAAAGAATGTTCTCCCCATCATATTTTTGTGATGCTCGTTGGCGATTCTACAATCACAATTGCCATCACCATCATCATCATCATCAATAGCAGCACCACTTGGTTCCCAAAGGATGAAATAATATGGACTCTTTGAGTGAGAGCATCAGTAAGGTAGCAGAGGAACGCAGTATGAATGTAGATTTCTCATATCAAACAAAAGTCAACAAATAGCCAAAGTCATAAGGAGAAAGCAGCAGCTGCATCCATCCATCCATTTCGTTTTCCCATTTATTCCACACCAAAAAAAAAAGAAAAGGAGGAGAAGATCAATCTTAGTTCAAGAAAACGGATTTTCCAACATTCTCAACGTCGCAAAAACATAAAACATGAGGATTCAACGATCACGTGGAGGTAATGACTTTGCCTTTCTCTTTTCAAATCTCAACCTTCTTGGTAACAAATCGGAAGTCAAAGCTGACAATGAGCGTATATACTTATTTCTCCTAATAATATATAGCTTTACTCTAGTTGTACAAAAGCATTAGACCTCTATTAAAAGACGTTAGTTATTTGGTAGTTTGCTACCACAACTTTAAAATATAATTATAAACATTAAAGAACAACAAGAGGGTATAACGTAAGATCATTTAAAGATGTAAGAGAAACACAAAGAAAAGAAGGTTGCAAATTTAAACCGTACTCAATTACTCTTTGTGTGTAGTCAAGCACACATTCAGAGAACAGAGTTCCTACCTGCTTATTACCTTCTGTCACTTTAATTACACCTGCAACCTTCCATCTTCACCTTTGCTGAGCCAAAAGTCTTGTAATGAAGAAACAGGGGCATTGTTTCAAACTTCTCATGTCAAAATTTTGGTTTGCTGAAATGGAAACATGATACAATTTATAATAATTTAATACAATATCCGAGTCTTAAGTCCGTGGCTTGGTTTCTCTCGCCAAAACCAGGCCAGTTTCTGCATAACAAGAGAAAGGAGTCAGTCATTATGGGCAGTCAGTCAAAGTGAGTGAGACGGCTATGGCTAGTCTCTTTTCCTGGTTGGGTTGCGGTCATATATTTCCTTGGTGCGAAAATAATAGACTTCAGCCCCATTTTCATTCGTGTTGCTTGGTTGACACGCAATAACATATACCGTGCCTGCTGGGAACGTGGGTACTAACTCAAACCAAAGGGAAAGCAAGCACAACAAGAGTCAAGTCAAGAGAAGGAAGGAAGGTTGCAGCATGAAATATAGCATTTTGTTTCCCCTCTACATTTTTTAAGGTTTGTGTTAATTTAAATGGAGAGAATATGGGAGCGATTTTATTTGATGAGGTGCAACATTGGGATAAAACGCGTGAAATTTAGAAAGTATAATGCGAGGAAAATTTAAAATGGAAATGGAAAGAGGAGAAGCGGAGATAATGGTATTGAATGAGGTTGAAGTTTCATGCGGAACCTGCTGGGTCTCCTGTTGGTCCAGACCCATTAAAAGTTTATCATGTTGATGTAGCAAGGTTGTGAATGGTAATGATGATGATGAGGAGACGATGAAATATACTATGAAATAAATCGAATTATGAGATAAGCTAAATTCCCATAATTAGATTTGATTTAGCTCGCTGTGAAATATTAGCAAATACATGACATTCCTTTACTTACATTGATTTCTTGCTTTCCCAACGCCACCAACCTCCCTGATTCCTGCATATTGAGTAGCGTTTAGAGAGGAAAACATTGAGTAATTTTCTTGCTCTCCAGCTACACCAACGTTATTTATTGAGCGTTGTCACGAAAGGAGACTTGACTAAAATTAGCAGTCATAGCAGCAGCTATGAGTTATGTTATGCTTCTATGTCAAATTTGCTTTTACTAATGGATATGGATATGCGCGTATATATGTCAGCTATTTTTTACAAAAAAAACTTTTTTCCTTTCTTTCTTTTTGTAGCTGATTTTACGTTGTTGGTTGTTGCACCAGCTTTACTATGAACCTAGTTGTTGCACTGTTGCTTTTATATGAAAAGTAGGGAAATAGGGTTGTCAATGCACGCATATATTTTACATCTTGTTAAACAACCAATAAAGCCACCCACCTCGTCCTTTCAGTTGTTAGGTTCAATGCTCAATGGTCTCGTCCATTATATAAAACTGTGTGAACAAAAGCTGTACTGCTCTAGCTCCATACTTTCATTGGAGGTGGGTCACTTTCGAATTTTTATCTGGAGAGCAGTGAAAGAGAGAGAGAGCGGGATAGAGAGCCTGGATGAAAAGAAAACAATCATCCGAACAAGTTTTCCTTTTATTCTTTGCCATTCAGCTTGTTTAGTTTTATTGGTGTTGAACATGCAACATGTTACTCGTCACTACAATGCAATATCTACAATCTAAACAAGGCTCGCTGAGACACCACTTGGCTCTGCACTATATAGATTGGGTAAATTTGGAAGAGAGGAAGGATTAAACGATTTTTTATTGAGTTCAGCTCTCTCCTTCTTTCACTTTCATTCTCTGTATCTCTCTGCCTGGTGTTCGAGTTTTTCGTCTGAAATCAGCCATTCAAATGCTCTCTCACACACACAAACACAAAACCCATAGAATTATTTTCTCTCACGAGCTCGTCAGCACGCAAATAAAAAGGACACGACACGAAAATGTTTTCCTATCGTTTCACTTTCATTCTCTGTATCTCTCTGCCTGGTGTTCGAGTTTTTCGTCTGAAATCAGCCATTGAAATGCTCTCTCACACACACAAACACAAAACCCATAGAATTATTTTCTCTCACGAGCTCGTCAGCACGCAAATAAAAAGGACACGACACGAAAATGTTTCCCTATCGATTATGACTGGCGATTGGAGAGGAGTAAATGTAATCAAGGCTAAATTATTTAAGATTAGAACTAACACGGAGTTCATATGATGGTGATGATGACGATGTAGCTCGGAAAACTATCCGTATTACTTCAACAACTCACTTTCCATCTAAAATCTTGTGTATATATATTTGCGTCCTTCCGTCATTTCCCATGCTATACCCATACTCCTCTTCCACTACGCCTCTCTAAATACCATAACTTTTGTTTCCACTCATTAATTTTTTATCCTTCACAAGTTAATTTTCCTAATTCCAGTCTTGGCACCAAACAAAAAAATATATTTTTTATAACCTTCAACAAGTCAAGTACTATAATGTATATAAGCTCAAGATATTTATCACTGTGTTGTCCACTTTTCCCTTCAACATTTAACCCAACTCAAGCAAGACGGTGAGGGCAGCTTTCTCATTTGACTTGACTTTCACCTTGTTTATTCTGACGCTCATAGATTCCCTTTGGATAAGAGAAACACCAAGGCTACCTCTACGATTTTGTGTGTAAAAGTACACACCAGAATGGAAAATCATAATATGCTTCTGCATATTGTATTTACACACGAGACTAAAAACGCACAAAAGCAAAGTAAAAAAGTAGAACATTTAGACTGTTGGCTGAATTCCATTTTACATGCATATAAATCCACTTCACTCTCCTTGATTCCAGTCCCAAAATAATGGAAAGTAGAGTAAAGTGATGTAAATTCATTTTTATTCGTTGTAAATGACAGTGACATGGAGACCACGTATTAAACTTCACCTTTTGTGTGTGTGTGTGTAATGTCATGGTTGAAATTGGAGGAGCTGAGGAAGGCCGCAAAAAGGAGAAAAGACCAGAATGGAATGGGAGTCAAGTCAAAGGTTTTTTTTCTTTGGTGGTGTTGTTGCAACTTAAAGTTGTAGACATGTGGCTGAATGACAGCATAAATCTTGCTTGTTCAGCTTGTCGACTGGAGAAAGAGGAGAGATGGAGAAAGTCATGCAATTTTACTAGATCGTTGCTTGCCCAATGCATTTCATTCTTGTGTGCAGTTATACTCACTCACCATTTACCGCAAGAGTAAGCCAAGTCAAGGCAAAACGAGAAAATATCCTCATACACACGCACATAATATGTATGAAGATAGAAAGAGAAAATACTTATTCTTTTTTCATGTTCTGTTGTGGTAAAAAGTTAATTTAGCCCAGTGTGTATAAATTATCTGAAACTCGACTTCCTTTTATTTTTGGCACTCAACTCCATCCTCGGTTGAAATGCACTGTTTGTGTAACACGAAACAAAGTGGATGTCCAACAAAAAAAATATGCAAAATTTATTATGCTTCCTAATGCTGCTCGCAATCTACCCAGAAATAAAAACAAAGCAGATGGAAAGTTGTGTTACAATTTCGCACCTTTATTCATTGATAATGATGACAAAGACTAGTGACTAGCATGCCAAGATTAACTATGCAGACAACCATAATTACATTTTCTTTTTGAGAGTGCCACAAAAAACAACCTATTTATTCCCACGGCTCACCTCAGGCTAGAGAGCTGAAAGTGATCGTGTCATGTAAAGTGAATATACAATANGTGCCACAAAAAACAACCTATTTATTCCCACGGCTCACCTCAGGCTAGAGAGCTGAAAGTGATCGTGTCATGTAAAATGAATATACAATACCACCCACAAAACTAAATAAATAAGCTAACAAAGTCCCGCCTCTATCGACCTTTTCTCAAGAAAGAAGTATTCGACGCATGTTTTTTCTAAACATAGCAATACAGTGGAGCAACCCAAGAGTTTTTCAATTGATTCAACTTTTATAGCTTTAGGTGTAGATGCTTTCATATTTATTTTTAAGTCAAGTTTACACGACTCATTTTTTCTTAAAATACATACTCTCTTCCCAAACTGTAAAACTTTTCCAATTAAACTCTTCAACAACAAGGAAAAAGATTGGCTGACAGGTTTGCTGACAGGAGCAGTTTTTGATGTTAAAAAAGAATGTTGGCGAAAAACATGGAGCTTCTTATTCACATATACCTACCGACTTTGAACTTGTCTGAGAAAAGTCAATGTTTCTTCGTTCGATTGCAAATTAACACACGTGATGACATGATGTCATGTTCTGTTCAACGAAACATTTTGGTTATGTTTTTATTATAAACTTTCTATTCTCAACTTAAATTCATGTACATCAATAATGGAGTGGATTAGGGTGGTGGTGCTAGTATAGCCGTCTATTACGACATACCTTTTTTATAAGAGAAAAATATAAAAATATTTTATTTTAAATAAGCATGTGTAAAGTTGTAAAACCAATGATACAAAGGCCGCTGACGCAATAAAAAATTATTAGCATCGTTTAACGTATATAGATACTAGAGCCATATGGATGGGATTGGTATAGGAGTAAAAGAAGCGGAAAGTGGAGCAACGGAATATGAATGCCAAGCATTCTGTTAAAAGAGTCATGTCCATGTCCATAGGATTTTCGATACGATGTCCGATAGTGAGCACTCCCCCATTTTATATTAACTGGAAGGAAAGCGAGGTCATTGTTAACGCTGGTTTGCCTTTGAACATTCATCTACGTTTTTCATACGTGGGTAAGCGCGTTACGCACGCAGTTTCTTTAAACTAATGTTTTCGGAAGCTAGGATTAAAGTGAGCTTCATGATATTTGACATTCATTGCTTTGTTGCATGACACTTCCCTATTCCACGCTGAAATAAGGGCATGCATGATGTGAGGTGTGTGTGTGTGATCCTCTCTCCAACTTCAAACTTGCTCTTGACATTGCCAATGATTTTTTTGCAACGTGAATGCCAACTTTATTCTCTTATCCTTTTCAATGTAGTCTTGCTTGGACATTGGAGATGAGATAGAAAAAATGGGGAAATGGATTTATGTGCTTTTGCCATTTTGTTACAAAGTACTAGCTTCCATTTTATCACTGCTCTAAATCTGTTTCTTTTTTATTCCTCCCTTTTTTATTGTTTTTCCTGTTAAAAAACATGCTCCTTGTTCATTTACTTTTCAACAAGGATTAGGATCCGCTTTCAGAGATTTTCGGACCGACTTTTATTCCTATACAGCCATTTTCTTTCATCAGCTCGGATGGAAAATGGGAAACAGGATGGGGCTGAGTAGAGTTAGCAGAGCGTAAAAAAAGAGAGAGAAAGAATGAAGGAAGGGAAAAAGTTGTATTTTTTTTAAAACTGGCAACGAGTTTTAGTTTTCATCGGTGTTTTCACTGGAGGCTCCACTCCAAGCAATTTAGGAAGGAGGCAATAGAAAAATGCGAGAGAAGGATGATGATTTTGATGTTGATACCAAAAGCGGAAGTGAAATAGAAAGTAAAAAAAGTGGATGTGGATACGTTAACCAGAGAAAGATAAAAAGTGAGTAAACGTTCGCTGCTACGTTTGTCTAGCTAGGTAATCTTGGGAGTTTGTGTTTGTACAGAAACTTGGAGAGGTGGAACTGAATTAGCTACAAAGATAGGAGTGAGGAAGAAGTCAGTATATAAAAAATTCTCACCATTTCGTTCCTCCACTCTTTTGCTACGCATTCGTTCCTAGTCCAAGTTTCAACTTCAATGTCCACCTTTAACTTTCTCGGCTACAACTTTTCCACATGCATTTTGTACTGAAGGAGTAAAAAACCACGTTGCATTTCTCTCCCGCCCTCTCACATCTTCCATTCCACGTTCACCTAGTTTTTTTGTCTATAGACTTTCCTCATGGAGAACGAGAGAGAGAGAGAGAGAGAGAGAGAGAGAGTTGTTTCATTTGAGGGAGTTTAGAGACGGGAGTTTCATACAAGTGGCACAAAACTTTTAGAGTATGGTCCCATGGGAGCCTGGTGAATTTATGCAATGTCGACTCGACTTGCTTCCTCCTCTTCCCTTCTCTCTTTCCGCCTAATCTTGGCCCGAAGCTGGTAACCAGGGTCTATGTTGTTATATTACCTATGGATAGAGATTCTCCGCTTTGTACACAAGATGCATCCTTTCTTTCCTCTCGAAAAATGTAGATGCTGTGTGTGTGTGAGAGAGAGAGAAAGATGCTGATGATGATGATAATGATGAAGCAGAAAGGGAATGGGGAACAAGTTAGACGGCGTGGTGCCAGCCATACACCAGACAAGAGCTGGTACCTCAAAGAAAAAAATGAGGCAGCATCTAATACTTTCCTCCTTTCTCTCTTTCACTTTCACCCATACTTATGCTTATTGTGCTTTCCTAAGCTGAGGAAAGTAAAGTATTTCATGCCACCCAAATATTTCTGTACTCACTTTCAATCTTTCTTCTTATCTCAGTTGGGATGGTTGATTTTGAGGGGAGCAGGATTTGGTGCACCTTTTCCTCCTCGTATTCCATAATATGGTTAAATGTTACATTTTTATGTTGCCTACTACACCATTTTCCAGACTTGAGAAAGGTAGAAATGGGGTTCGAGCAATGAGAATGACAGTATCATTATCACCCGTATTCGACCATCATCCTTCTCCTCGTCGTCGTGATCCATTCCGCTGTAAGTAAGAAGGAGAAGACAAATCCGATAATTTTTCTACTCTTACGGTAAACCTCCATAGTACATGATAAAATGAGAGGAAAAGGGTACATGAATCCTGTTCTTTGTGCCAAAGGCAATGTAAAACGGTGGCAGAGGAAGAGAGACAACAAAATTGCTTCCTTAAATGCTATGCACTCTCAAACATAAACCCACTTTTTTTCTCTTCCCTTTTTCTTCCTCAAAAACTAAGACAAAGTGGTTTCTCTATGATTTCAAAATATTTTCATACGTCAATCAATTTGGTTAAACATTAGATTTTCGTCATCCTCGTGCTTATCTCATCCTTGTCTTTCAAAAACGGATTCTAGCAAATGGATGCTGATTTGAATCAGTGAGGAAATAAATAAATAAAAACTGTTTCCTTAGAAAACTGGAAGAAGAGGAAGCAAGCACTTAAGCAAATGTTTCGCTTAAGGTAATATTATATTGACATTTTTTTAGTAGTAAATACTCTCAAGTATTTTTTTATTTGAATAAAAAAAGGCAAGCTTTTAGTTGAGGAAAAGGACGGACTACGTTTTTCATCATTCTTTGTTCAACTGTCAAGAGTTGACAGGAAACACAGGTTAGTTTAGTAATGGTTGCTGGTAAGCTAGAGAAATGGGGGCTCCAATATTTATGGATGGATGTTGTTAGAAGTGGAAAAGAAGAAGAAAAATACTTTATAGATTTTCCTTTCTCCTCCTCCTCTTCTTCTTCTTTGGCAGCCGTGGCAAGTTGACAGTAAAAGTATTTTGGAATGATCTTTCTTTTCCCTTCAGCTCAAGCTTTCCACTTGCATTTTTTGTGTGTTTCATCTATATACGTACCTCAATGTCTTTACATCATTCAGCGGATTAAAACCAAGTATTGAGTATGTGCTCATACAAGGGAACCAATACCATCATAATGCTAGTAAAGAAGCGTCAGTGTGTGGTGTTTCAGCTGCTGCTAGCTTAAGTGTGGTTGGTGCTTCTTAAATTTAAATTGTTATTTCTCCAAGCATCTCCTCGTCACTAGTGACAGTAATACGGATAAAAAAGTACTTTGCTCTCTCCTCAACTCCACTGTTTACCCACCGAACTTTTCTCCGCTCCGCTTGTAAGGAAGAAATGAATCTATTTATAAAGAGTATATATTGGCTTCCATCGCCTTCTGCTGCTTCTTCTTCTTCCCACTATTTGTCAAGACAGAGAGAAAGAGAGAAAAGAAGAGTTGAGCTAAGTGGGAGAGGATGAATTTCCCTGAGGACTACTCCAACCCACAAAGTTTGGATTATAAAGGAGGTAAAACGGAGAGATAATCTCACCTCTCATGGATATTTACCTCGCATTCCCTTTTCCCCATTGTTTTTTTACTCGCACTTTCCTTCCCAGCTCAAAGATTGCCGAACAGTTAAAAATGCAGGCGATTTTTAGACTACGGAATGTGTTTACCTTGTGCATATAATTTTATATGTTATATCATCATGGGAATAGGAAATTGCATACTTTCACTTTTCAAATACACTACTTTCCTCTTCATGTGGGAGGAGGGGGTAAAGAAAGTGAGCTCAAAGTATGCTCACGTGACTCATTATTATTGCATACTTTCAAATCTCACTTTACCCCAGAAAAATCGAAATTCTTTTTCCTATGCTTTTCCTACGAAAGGAGGAGGAACGAAGGAAGAATTATAAATTTCAATTTCATACATATTTTAAAGCAACTTTTTAGATGAAAGCCATAAGCAATTTACAACTGAGGTGTTATACAATGAATTAAGAAACCCTTTTGATTTAATTCATGCAACGTGAGTTCTTCAATGTGAAGTCTACTTTTGCAAGGTACAATTTTCTATTTGACATATCTTATATGGGGGATATGGGAATGAGGCGACTTATGAGGTTTCTACGTAGGCAGAACAAAGAGGTATGAAGTTGAATGGCGTAGTTATGAATCGGGTGTAAGGCGATAATGCCATTTGACTTCGGAGTATTATTGCCTTATGACGATGTTGATGAAGGTGACGACTCACAATGGTTAGTTGCAGTTGAACGTAATCAATTTCCATTATACAGAGAACTATATATAGCTGAGCCTATAGAATGGAATGCGAACCCGTAATAAAACATATTTCTTGGACTAACGATGAATGGAATGAATGGAAACCTTCTGTGCCTAGGTCTCATTGTTCTCATCACTATTCTTGTTATCATCATCAACACCAACATCATCAGCGAATGTCATGGAAAACCCTACAGGTTTTCAAAAACTAAATCTTATTCTCTCGTTGAAATAGTTAAATGTAATTCCAGACACACTAAAAAAGAAATTTGCACGCCGATTTCACATAATAATATAATAACTACGTATATGAAAATTTATAGAGCAAAAGCCACACTCTCTCCTTCCTTTTTCGGAGGTTGAGTATTCTCCTCGTGTCATATATTATATGACGTGTGTGTGTGTATGCTTTTTGTTTTGTTTTCTTTCATTCTCTTTCTCTCTTGTCCCAAGCCATGAAAGCTGGGCTTAGCTCATGAAAATGGTGATGGTACTTATATAGTTTGGTGCACCCTGAGGAGAGATTTTTCTCTAGGAAATGATGCACGTCGAGTACACACACAGAGGCAACACGGTGAATGGGTAATGGTAATTGGGATGCATGCAAATGGGAAAAAGTGGGTGGATTTCACTGGGAGGGATAATGACTCTTGTTGTTGCTGTGGTGTGATGTGCTATATGGTGTAGTTCTCTCTTCTCCTTGTTGCTTTCTCTCTTTTTCCTGTGTCCTGCCATCCTCCCAGAACAGAACAACATTCACCTCTTTCTCTCAGGCTATATCAACATATATCCTTTTATATATTATAAATATAAGTTGAAGCTGGAGTGAAAGTGGACGATTTTATGAGCATTAATACATGTAATCACATCTTAACCAGGAGCACTAGCGTGGCCCAAACCAAACCACTCTATAACCAACTTAACCACAAGGCATAAAAAATAGTATAAAAAAACTTAGTCTCCAAAAGACTATTTTATTGTGTCTAGTTTTATGGTGGTATTTGGGGATTACGTCCCATTTACTGAACACCAGAGCGGATTACAGAATAACATTCCATTTGTCTTGTCTCCCACTCTTTGTTTTGGCTCCACTGTTACACTTCCGTGCCCCCTTTCATCCTCGTTGGTTTCATCCGCAGTGGAGAAAGAAAGGAAAGATGTAAGGATGACTCCCATCACAGTTGACATTCCTTTTTTTCCCTTCTCCAAATTATTAACTTGGGAAAGATTTTGTTTTCATTTTGGGTGATAAAAGTGACAGTGATAGAAATACGGAGTACTGTGATTGAGACATGTAATAATATCCCATGCAAAAATTATGTATATTATAAAAAACGCATGGAGAACGTTGGTTTGATATGTATCTTTTGACCCTATCCACCAAATTATTATGCAATAAAACTTTCATCATCACAGAGTAAAGAACATGTCATGTTCCTGTCATTTGTTTTTCCCCTTTTTATGTCCCTCTATTATTCTTTGACTGCAATAAAATGAAGCAGTCCAATAACATGGTGGTAGGGAGTTTACTGACGATGAGTACAATGTGTGAGTGAGCACATATTTGATCATCATTATTACTATTTCCATTTTCTCTCTCAAAAATTTTTTTTGGAGGAAATTATCCCCAATGATAAAATAAACGAGATGCAATATTGCCTGTTGTGTTTCCCATCGTAAAAGCGTATTATTGGGTCCCATTGTCAAATAAAAAAGGGAATGTGCAGCAATAAAACACCACCTAACATGATACTCTCAACGTTAATGTTCTTGTCGGAAGGAAGGGAAATGGGAGGTAGAGGATATTGCTCGACATTTGCTGTTTCTCAATCTCAATCACGGAGTTTTTTTATGGAGCTATATAAAAATGTAATTGGGTTTCTCATTCCTCCTTCTCATCCTTTTTGTAAAGTGTGAAGCTTGAGCTCAAATCAATCATGGGATAAAAATGATGAGGTTTGCTACTCTTGGAAAATGATGTAGTAATGGGAGGAAGACACTCTGTTCCTTTGATTTTTATTCACTCTGTGTATAAAGTGGATAATACTTTAAGGGCAATTTCTTCCCATTCCAATTCACTACCCACGCATGTGACCGATTTGGAGAGGGAGTAGTAGTAGTGTGGTGAGTGAGCTCCTGTCTTAAAGTCCTTCCCATCTCAAAATGTTACTGAGAAAAGCAATAGACAGATGGGCGAAAAAGAAAACGGATGTAAAAACAGAACAAAAACCTAGAAACAAATTCAATAACAATTTTAAAATGTGGATGGATTTTTTTCTCAGCTTTTATTGAGCTCATAAAATTACTAAAATGCTGCAACATATCCCTTCACACACATTTCACATATGTGCTGCATTCGCCCTTGTAATACTACTTAAATTGTGTTTTAAACTTGGTCCCTCACTCGTCCCCGGATAACTTTAAGTTTGTAAGTAATTTAATGTCAAAGGAATGCAAGGGACTACTTACGAGAGAGTAAACTTGGCTTGTATAGTTTGTAGTTTGAGAAAAGGGGGAAAGTAAATCTTGTAATAGGACCTAGCACTGGGATCCTAACAAGGATAAGGTAGTTACTCAAGGGAAAATGTTGAATTTAGTTGGAACAACTCAAAACTATTTTAAAACTTTAAGAGAGCAAACTACTCCACTCTATGCTACTGCTCCGTTACTCCCATTATTCCAACAGGAGAAACTTAAAATACCCCTTTAACTGCTGCTCTAGTAGATTCTATAGCAGCAATAAAATGCGTCGTTAGTCCCAGCAATCGTGCTCGATTTGCGAGTAAACTGTGTACCAGCAAACCATGAGGATTTTTTGATGGTCATATCATATCAAATCATCGTTTTCATCTAAAAAATAGGTCTTCATCCAAGTTTGAAGTCATGAATGGGACGAAATTGAACAAGTAGTTTATATAAAGACAAAAAAATGTAAATAGATCAACCATCAACTTGTTAAGGAGAAAAATGCATGGGAGATGTGATGGGTGCTTTCTTCCTTCAGAGTAAACTAGCAGGGACTGTTGTCTTCGTCACAAATATTGCTTGCATACTTTCTATTCCCGTTAACGACAGTTATATTCTGTAATTTCCTTTGATGTTGATAGTTCATAGTTTCCAGTTAAT
Organism: Orchesella villosa; assembly: GCA_036850725.1. Classification (NCBI taxonomy): domain Eukaryota; kingdom Metazoa; phylum Arthropoda; class Collembola; order Entomobryomorpha; family Orchesellidae; genus Orchesella; species Orchesella villosa. The sequence continues at coordinate 1,641 of JAANSM010001258.1, read as the reverse complement.
AGAGCAAATGAAGTGGAGAATGAACAAGGAAGCGAAACAAGTACACTTTCTATTGCTATATGTGATGCTGATTTGCGCAGGCGATAACAGGAATTATTTGAGTATGAGTCTAACTCGCCTTTGGTGTGTCCCTTCTTAATATTTTGTGTGTTGTATGGGAATGGGAACTGAAGGGACATGAGTGGAGGGGGTGGGTTGGTGACACTTTTATGATTTGTATTAGCCATGATGCACAGAATGCATTTGTATTTGACATGAATCCAACTTATAATCCTAAACCGAAGGTCAATTTACACGAGTATTTTCGTCAGATTTATTTTACAGTTTTAAAACAATAGAAGATTGCATCATCTCCCAAAATAAATGGAGACTTTCCTATCTACAAACATTGGCTTTACTTATTACAAGTATGTCGTAACTCAATGATTTCTAAATACTAAGACTTTTATTGCGCAAGTGTAATTAAACTTTAGTTTCTTGCTAATGTATTCGGTTCAAAGCTTCAAGTCATTTTAAATAGTTGACATTACAACAGCAAAAGTTGAGTTGACTACTTATTCCCCCTCCTACTTCCTTCCGAGCTTCCTTCAAAAGTTTACATATCATTGTAATTTTATAAATTTTCCAAAAACATTCTCTCCCATAATGAAATTTCTGGCAAATGCTGAAAATGGAAAATTTACAGACAAGGGAAACGAGGACGAATCCATTACAAAATCTGAGCAATTTTTGGCTAAGTGGGCGATTTCTCTTCTGAGTCTTATGCTGTTTGTGATCTTGATTCTGGCTGTAGCATTGCTTAATTCAGATCCAGAAACAAATCTTGTATTCACCAACAAACCTGACACCACCAATTAGTTCCCATTCACATAATCTATTTCTCCATATTTAGACCACTTGAGACTCATAGTAGCATCCATGAAGGCTTCAAGCTCCTTCTAATTTTTAAAGTTGTAGATGGTAAGCTGTTCCTTCCTGGGGTGAATAAAAGAAGGGACTTCAAGCACCATATCCGGTAAGGCAAGAACGTCGCAGATTGTATTACGTAAAAATTTTATTTCATGTACAAAAGAGTAATTATTCTGCTGAATAATTCCATTGAACTTGAAGATAAAAAAGGTACAAGTCTTGTCTTCTGCCGCTTTCCCAGGAGACAAAACAATACAACCGAATCAGTCAGCTCCATTCCAACAATTCGGCTTATGGTCGCCAAATTGGACAGTTGACTTTACGGAATCCCAGAATTCCTTGTCGGGTTTACCACCTTGTTTTAAGTTAACCTTTGGAAAAGTTGAGGAGTGGTCAAATGTTGAGGAGTGAGGAGATGTTTTTGTGCCTGTGCCCCTATAAAATACAATATTTATTGAGACTGTTTGTTACACGTTTGTTACTAATGTAAGTTTAATAAAAAATCAATAAAAAAATCAATGTAAGTATGTATATATACCATTGTTGGTGTCAGGTTTGTTGGTGAATACAAGATTTGTTTCTGGATCTGAATTAAGCAATGCTACAGCCAGAATCAAGATCACAAACAGCACAAGACTCAGAAGAGAAATCGCCCACTTAGCCAAAAATTGCTCAGATTTTGTAATGGATTCGTCCTCGTTTCCCTTGTCTGTAAATTTTCCATTTTCAGCA
>JAANSM010001257.1:0-19740 GCA_036850725.1 Orchesella villosa | reverse complement strand
TCAGCTCCCTTTTTCGATGTTTTTGATGACCCTTTTACTGGTGGAGTTGATTTGGTGGATTTTGTCGCTGCTTCTTTGACTGCTTTAGATGATGAAGCTGCTGCCTTTGAAGTGGCACCTTTCGCTGCTTTGGATTTTGAGGATGAAGCAGCTGCCTTTGTTGGAGAGTCGTCAGTGTCCTACCAATTGATATATTTAAAGTTTTAGTAAAATTCATTTAATAATGAAATGTATTGCAATTAGATTGAACGTTCTATATTTTGAACTTACAACTATCCAGACGTGATTTTTGCTCCAACGTTGTACATCATCAAGGGTAATGATGCTGTCGAACTTATGGATGTAGGCATGCAATCGGGTCACCCACGCTGGTTCTCCTACATTTTTTTTATCCAATTCTCTGTATTCGTGAATCAGTTCTTTGCGCCGCAAGGATAAAATGACTGGCCGTGAAGATTCCGGTGAATCTTGGTTTTCCTCCCTTGATTGAAATAAAAATTTGGACGTGAAATTGATAGTTTTAATTGCTAAAAATAATGAAACGCGTTTATATTATACCATACGCACGTCATTATCAAACCTTACCTATAATGTGCACCATTACGACGAGGCCTGGCCTTAGCGGACGCCATTTCCTCAAGAAGTAAGGTGGGGCTTTGCTAAAAAGAAGTTGTAAAAATGTACGAAAATAAAATGAGCGACAACCTCAGGGTTAATGTGCACCATTACGACGAGGCCTGGCCTTAGCGGACGCCATTTCCTCAAGAAGTAAGGTGGGGCTTTGCTAAAAAGAAGTTGTAAAAATGTACGAAAATAAAATGAGCGACAACCCCAGGGAGATATTTGCTGATGATGTGAGTCCTCCAGAGCGTCTCGATGAACTGACATTATCCTACAATATTCGCTTGGATTTTTTGGCAGTTGGAAAAAGTCTTCAAATATGCTCAGGGAAAAATTTAGGTTACGCTTTTTGGTGATTTGCATGAAACCAACCTGGAAATATGCTTATGAGGATGATTTTCTTTCGAACTGGATTAACCCAGTAAGTGGAAAAAAGATGTGACTGAAGTGTACTCGTGTGTTTTAGCAAAAGGTACATTTTTTTATTTTCAGAAGCTTATGCATCATTTACATTACAATCAATAGGTAAGAATCGTAAAAATGAAAAAGATCAGTTCCTCAGCAAAATCATCAACTGAAATGTACAGGGACGTTGAGTAGTAGAGGCGCAGTACAATCAAAACTCCAAACTAATCCTTAATCCGTGGTCCAATAGGTAGAAGAAAGACTGAAAATCCTCTGCAAGGCTGGATATAACATCCTCCACATTCATCCTGTGCCTTTTCTGTGGTCCTCGTTACCCTATTACTTGATATTAATATACATAACATACACCAATAATTTTACATAAACACAAAATTCAGCATTCAATTTTTGAATATTACTATCACAGACAATGGAGTTCAATGTCCTAGAAGGAAGCTAGGCGTTGTTCCTTACTACACTTAAAACACTTCGAAGGTTTTTGCAAAAGTTTTTTTTTATCCCAATGAAAATACTAGTGTTGGTACAACATGAAATGTACAGAAAGCTAGTCCAGGATCCAATCCGTCAAACCGGTGATGCGAAATACTGTCATGATGTATGGTGGACTTTACGGAAATATCACCGGAGAGGAGAGAGGGGTTTGAATAAAAACACATATCCCCATCCTCTACTCCCCCGCAACATGTTCCGAACCGCTGAAAAATCCTCAGAAACAAGGGGAAAAGTTCCTTAAGTATCCTCCAAAATATAAATTCCTTTTGGGGTTTCTTGATAAACACAATTTCAAAAAATATTAACCTAGCACCTCAAAAATTTGCACACAAAGCACTTAGAAGATGATGATGATCCTTCCCTTGAGTTAGAACACGATAAGCTCTCAGCACAAAGTCAGAATGAAAACTACCGAAAGATTGGACGACCGAATTGCTTAAATATTGAGTCAGCGTCTGCAAGTCGCTTGACCACGACCAGAATATACAGAATTTTGCATGTAGGTAAAGGAGAAAATAATGCGAAGTACACAAAAATGTACATTAGACACTGTGAAAGAGAGGTGCAGGTGTGGGGTAAATATTTTCAATAATGATGGGATGAATGATCAGTTGAAAAATGACGATATAATACTGAAAGGCATTACATAAAACATGTAGGCCAGGGATCGGCAGTTTTTTTTTGTATTCTAACAAATTTCAACTGATTATGTATTACACTGTACATATTTTATCATTGTTGGCATCAACCTCACAGGGATTCATGAAATAATCGTCATCATGCCACTCAGGTTAACATTTTAGAGGCTGAAACCGCGAACTAAGTCAAAGTAAAAGCATGTCGTCAAGTATCCCTTCTGTATTCTTACCACAAATATGTGTGAGCAGCCTTTCTTGTCTTTCGAAAAAACAATGAGGATGAGGATAACTACTGATTTTCCAATGTACTGAGATTACCTGAGTGCTGTTAGGTCATCCAAGCAACAAAATAGCAAAAAAATGGATAAGGCAAAGGAAAAAATAATCGCGTATACTGGGTTGATCATTAGCCTCACATAGATGAAATACAGGTTAGGCTGATCCCGTAGTGGAGGGACCCATTATGAAATAAAATCTGTACACGAAGATTGTATTACCAGTAACCAGTCTTTTGTTCGTGCTATGCCCTTGATTTCATGTTTGTGCGTGTTTTAAGATGACGAGCTTCACATCATTGCAAACAGCAACAAAGAACAGGATCGCTGCAATGGATGGAGTGGAGTTGCGGAGACATATTATCATCAGTTTTGGCAAAGGAACACAGGTTAGCCAAATTCCGTGCACGTTTATGGCAACGGCAACCTAGGTGTATTGAGCAACGAACACCGCATCAAAATTATTTAATGTGCCGTTTTTTTTTATAAAAAAGTGACTTGGTCAGCTACGTGCATAGGTTAAACCAGCTAGTGCCATGCGTAGCTTTACATGCACACAGACGGAGGAAAATTTGTGCCAGTATGAAATCCTCATGCAAATAAATATCAATAACTATCAGTTTTGAGCTTAGGAAAATGAAGGGGATTAAATGGTTTCTTCTTTCATAGTTTTGAGCTAAGACTAGCCATGTCACTCAATATTATTAAGGGATACTAGGAGACGCATGAGAGAATAGATAGATATGTAAGTCGACTCCGTAGAAACATTTCTTTCCGTATTTGACAAAAAAAAAGCATGATCCCCAAAAGGTATCCTGGTTCACATTCTTGAAACCTAAAAAATGTTTGCTATTTATTAAAAATAGTTTACAAAATCGTTGTTGAATTGCCGTCAGCAACAGTAACAGCGAATGCTAACGTGGCACAGATAGAAACAAACATTGGTGATCATGATGAAGGAAAAAAAGTCGTTTGACCAGGATATAGAGAATCAGACGTGAAAAGATATCTGTAGGCACAAAACACTAGTAGACATGAGACGGGAGAAAGGCCCTTTGCATCTTTAGATATTTGGGAGGATAAGCAAATATGCACAGGTGCTCTCCTACTCACTATATTTTTTTCATCTTTGTCTTTAACCTTACAAATATTACCTGTGAGCGGAAATCACAGTTACACCCAATGTCAATTTTATAGACTAGTTAACTTCGGCGTATACAAGCTATGTATGTAGTTGGTACTCAGTAGTCGCTGTTGTTTTTTACTTTCCTTCCGTGCCTTTTACAACTTGGCGGCTTGTGGACCTGTTTTATAATACAGTAATGTATTTTTCGTTGTTAACGTCACTAACAGCTTGTGGCATACCAACGGTCTTGAGCGCCACCAAAAAATTCCTTTGTACCTGTTTTGATAAAGCGTTTTCATTAAAGAATTAGCTTCGTTTAAAACTGAAATCGGAATTACAAAAGGCATCAACTTTTTCGAATTTTATTGCTGGAGTAAATGAATAGTAGAATATCATTTTTCAAACAAAAAACTAATTCTGTTGCTTCCGTCTGTAAAGAAACTTACCGGCAAAGAAACAACGTTTCTCCAACTATTAAGATCCGTTTCTTTTCCTTTTGGCTTGTTTGGTACCGTTCTTAATACCAAAAGCCGCAAAAATCAATTGGCTTCATTAACATATTTTGCATTAAGAAGCAGAAGTTACAAAAAGTACCTAAAAATTTGATGATGCTTTATGGCATAAATTATTCGAAAAAGTTTCTGTACATTTTAATGAGAGGATCGACCGAAGGGAGCACTTGATTAGTGTTTATTTCTATGGCGTTAATGGCAAATGTTCTCACGAAAGAAATATTTTGAAGGTTCACAATCTATGCATGATCTAACATCAACCTGAAGCCGTTGAAATCAGAGTTTTGTTTATGAAAGATCTTAAAAAACAAGCTACGTAGCAATCCACCTACCCTTACCAATACCCAATCTATGTAAACACTCTTTCTATGAATGATAGATATCATCAAGTTCATTTTTATTCGCTGTCTCCACCACCTTTTTATGGAATTATTAATGCAGGTTGCATTACATCAGGTAATCACTCATTATGAAAGGATTTGAAAGATGGATGTGCCAAGTGAAACATCATCTTTTTTCTTTAACAGTTACATTAACCCACGGCACGACATATTTTTTTATTTTGAAATACCGTTCAACTTGCGGATCATTTTGAAGGGTATATAATATACCTTAACAAGTATCTAGTTCAAGTACGTTTATAAGAGAAGAATATATATTAAGTGGAAATTTTATGATGGAAGTGGAAGTTTGCAATGACACTTGCTATGTCATATGTCATTGCCAAATAAAATGGTTATAGTTTTAAAGTTGATTTTTGGATAGGGGGCCTCAAAAAGCATTTTATGTTTAGTTCGCATACGCATCCAGAATGTAAGTTGAAGTATTAGTGAAGCAATCTCATATCATGAATAAATGAAACTGGGATACGGTAAACATTTTAATTTTCTTGCAAGGGCAAAGGTATGTGCTCTTATGTACCTATAAACTCCTCTTCTACTACAACAACCTTTTCGTTTGGTTTACATAATAAAACTGCATGCAAATGTATGTGCTCACCTTTCTAGCCAGTTTCATACTCCAACTGACCTCAAAACATATCGGTCAGATGGACTAAAATCACTTGCATGATTTTTTTTTCTATCTCTCTTAAACAACCGATTGTGATTGCAAGGAATCCATTAAAACATCAAGACACGAACTAAACCAAGAAAAAAGTTCATCACTTGCTTGTTGGTTTGGTTGGTGAATGAAAGAAAGCTGGCATCAAGACAAGACTTAGGGCTACAGGTTAGGTCGACATTTTGCATGATTCCGATACGGAAAAATGGTAAGTATCTATCGTAAAAAAACGTGTAAGTTACAGATATATACAGATGACGACTACCTAGTTGTCTGCATATCGGCACAAGCAGAGATTTCCACAGTCAGTCAACACTACTTTTAAGGTAATATCTTGTAAAAGTGGTAGAAGAACATGTTTCTTCCCATCTCTCTCCTTCGATTTGATGTGATGTGTGTGTGTGTGTGCATGTTTTGCTGCTACTCGTTGGGTCATTACCCCAAACAACAAAGTGGTCCAGCAAGATTTCAACTTGCGAAATAATGATGGCAATAATGTGATGCCTCACCAGATTTACCGTTAGAGCCCAACCGCCCTCTTTACCTGTTCCAATTTACAACAACACAGATCACTTAACTTGAGCAAAAAGTCATCATAAAAAGTCATCACAGATTTGGATTCCTGATATCTTTCAAGAAGATCCTCTTCTCTATTTCGTTGTCAAATATTGGGATATGCATTACATGCAAGTTGAGAGCTATAAATTGTGATGTGAGGCTTGTACAGTCCTTACACATTTTGTAAAACCTCATTTTGTTCCATTAATACGGAGATGCATGTATCTACCTATATACATAAAAGTGTATTATGAGTCGCATATATGTACATTATACATACATTGCCATTTCTTTTTAGACTTTCCGTCTCTTTTGGTAGCAAAATTTTCTGAAGAAGAGTTTCTCTTTGTTTCTGTGTAGCATGATATATGTAATGATTTTTTAGCCAAGTATATTATAAGTACACTGTTATTCTACGATTTGTTATTGACTGTCGGCATATCCGAATACTGCATGATTTTATTGATGTCGATTCTCGTGGACAATCCACAACATTTCAGATGCTAATTCACAACACCAATGCGCATATTTTTATGCTCAAACAAGGGCCACTTCTTTATGACGGTTTTCGAAGTGATATTAATTGCAAGAAGGAGGTGATGAAAATATGATTTTATGACTGGTACAGTAAAGGTACAGTACTGGTAAAGTACATATACACCATTACTGCCTTGTTTCTGTTTACTAGAAAAGTATGGTATTAGTGACCCATTTATTTTTTTCAAACCTAACTGAGATTAACCTTTAGAAGAAGCTAGAGCTTTTTCAGGCATTTCTAAAGTCCGGCTACAAATGTGGATCTGGTCTGAATAGTTTTTTTTGCGTTTAGGTATGCCAAATTTATCACGTTGTCCTATGCTCTCATCACCTCATAACATTGTACTTTTCAGCTTCAGTCATTCACTGAAATTGTAATGGGGCATTGATATTCTGGTTTTCCAGTAATTTCTTATTACGAATTCAAAGTCTCAAGGCCTTTTTGTAGATGAATCAGGTAGCACGGAAACATTATCTCCAAATCCTTTTTTCTGCCATAATGAATGAATGCAAGAAGGTCACAACGCCATTAAGACAAACCCTTACGATTAGCCATTAGCCGCTTGAATTCATACTGCTCCTTTGTGACCATTGGCAATGCACATATTCGAAGTCTTGTGTCGCATATTAAACTAATGTATTTTAGCTTAAGTATGAAGTTAGTATCACAGCAATTTAAAGTCATAGAATGCCTCAAACTTAAAAATACCAAACATAGGAATTGCATGTAATAAGTTACAACAAAGGTCCAATAATATCAAATGTGCAGAAGCGAGTCCGGCTACCCAGTATCTGCAAAAAGAGTTCAATTTTCGAAAATCATAGATAGCAGGTAACGACCAGGTACTTTATGCAATTACTTCATAATTTGGAAATGTAAAAACACCTGTCCACTTTGACTTAATAAACTTCAAAGTAGAGTTGGACTGGCCCCCCGGCATGGAGAGTGACGTAGTACATTCCAATACCTTGTATGCTAACTATCCTACTATTTACTACATTTCATAGTTAAAACCCTCATATAAGAGTAAGTTGGAGTGCTTATTACATCAGAAATGCATATCTACATGTTATCGTGCAAAGCAATCACACGCCTACAATTCAGTGCACAAATCAATACTATACACACAATACACATATGCTAAGCTTTCCAGCACAATCTCAAGTTGCTCCTGCCATAGCTGAGTAGATCGAGCACATGTGCTGCCGTATATGACATTGCTTGTGCTATAGCGTACTTACTACTTTCATTCATCAATAGTCTTTTTTATGTGAGACATAGCTAAGCAGCTTTAGCGGCATTGCACACATCACACGTTTCCCAAGAAGTCAGTCAGCAGGTTAGATAACTCATTCATCCAACTTTTTTTCTTTGGTTTAATACCCACGTTTTAAATGATACGATAAAAGTGGAATTTTACAGTTTAAATTTTGAGTGATTTGAGTCTTCTGTCTGTTGACAGGAATAATTACGAAACTTGTAATTAGTCGAATTCTAGAAACTTACTGGATTAATAAGAGTAAAGCTAATATCCTATTCACACTTTCTTTGAGGTGAATCAAGGAATGAGGTATTGTAGTAATAATTAAATGGATCTGTGTGGATAATCGATACTCCTGTGCTTCTCAGATAACCTGTAAATAATAATTATAAAAACTTAACATTATGATTGTTTTGATTTTGTTTTAGACTGACAATGGATCCCAAAATGTTAAGAACACTTATGCCACTCGCTCTTCGATCAGTGATGAAATGTAATGCTCCCGACGCCTGGCGGCCTTTAGCTTTTCGACCAGCTGTTCAGTCCTTCACGTACCCGAAAATGATGTTCTTTTCTGGCTCATCAAATGTCAAGAGCGACTCTAAATCTCAGGCTGCTTCTAACGACTCAAGTGGTGAGGCAGATCAGGAGGGGAAGCCCCCAAGTGACGAGGTTGAGAAGAAATTGCGTGAAGAACTGGACAAAGCAGTAACTGAAAACGCTACTTTGCTGTCTCAAAGTCGAGATTTCGAGGTTAAAAAAACATTTTCATTATAATTGTAACATATTTCGGGATAAATTGAAGTGAAGAATTTATACCATGTTTACTTTATATAGGACAAGTATAAACGTGCTTTGGCGGAGACTGAAAACCTACGGGCACGTTTGACAAAACAAATCAATGATTCCAAGCTTTATGCCATCCAGGGATTCTGTAAAGACATCACAGAGGTACGAGTATAGACCCTTTTCTATACTACAATAAAAGTTAACGAATGAAAACCCCATCTGTGGATTAAGTTGGTCTATCGATATGTTGTTTATTACAGATTAGTGACATTCTTCGCATGGCAATCGACAGTGTTCCAAAAGATCAAATCACAAACGATAATCTTCACTTGAAGAATTTGTTTGATGGTTTAACTATGACGGACACTCGACTTTTGCAGGCAAGTCATCAATAAATGTGATGACTTTTATAGTCATTGATTGTTAATTAATTGCTTTCGTGTAGAATACTTGTGTGAATGAATATAGTTGAACTTTAAGTGTCTTACATTTTTTTATTTTCGTACAGGTTTTCAAATCCCATGGATTAACTCAAATCAATCCTGTAAACGAAAAATTCAATCCAAATGAGCATGAAGCTGTTGTTCAGCAGGTATGACCCAGGCAATTCATGAAAAGTTAAAAATTTTCATTCACAAATGAGATTTAGTTTAATTCATTTATGTTTTCCTTGTTTGTATTTGTAGCCGGTTGAAGGCAAAGAGTCCGGAACAGTCATATTCGTCACCAAATTGGGCTACAAACTTCACGATCGTGTCATACGGCCAGCAGTGGTTGGTGTAGCCAAGTAAAAATAAATATTGTAAATTTGTACCTACAGCGTCTTAGCTACATGCTAGCTTTTCTGTCTATTGATAGTATAGTTTTCTATTGATTTCTTCCAACTTGTTGTATTTCACTACGAATAAATTGTAAATTGATAATTGAATTTGTATGAATGACAATGCTTTTAATGAGTAAACCTTAGCGAAAACTTATTTGCTTATGAGTTAAATGAAATTTTTGCAGTCTTATTATATTCGATTCCACAATTGGATTTATTGGAAACAGATTCTTTCTATTTTTCGTTAAAAAGTTTTGACATTTTAAAACATACACGTTTGCACACAGCACAATTATTACAAGAAGGGTAAATGAGAGTCGGTTCGAAAATATAATAACTTCGTGCCGTTATTACATACCTTAGAACTAATTGCTACAACCATATTATAACGTACCTAATAAAAGAACATCGAAGAAGGTATACCAACAACTAACAACAACTAATTTGCACAGATTACGGTAAATTATACTGGTCGTGACCTCTCTACATAAGACTTAATTAGTGGTCCACTGTATAATTTCAATGTGTATTGGAAGCCTAAAAATATATTCCAGTTTACGTACAAGTGTCCTCCAAAAAAATCTAGTATGTCTTATAATGAAATGTCCATTTATTCATGTACGAATAGATACAGTTATTCCTAAAGTTATATCATCACATCAGTAAATCCTAAAATTACGCAGTTGTAGTAGTACATCATTAAAACCTTACTATTGTACATGACTTTAAGGAACCTGTCTAACCACAAGAACTGCTTGAATCTAGCAGTACACCCATTAACAATTTCCACACCTAGAACCCACCTCTTATGTATCATACTTTCAAGAGAAAACTAGATATCGAAAAAATACTCCAGTTTTCATCATCCTGTGAACGTCTATCCACGATCAAGGCATTCTGTCTGACTGCGACTTCCTCTATTTGGCATTCATAATGCAACTACACTTTGGCAGCTTTAACCCAAATGACTTTTCTCTTCATTATCTTAAATTTATACTCCACATCGAGTTTAATTGATACCAAACAATTGTTTAGGCACGATTTTCGTTTGTAGTGTCAATATGTCTTGTCCACCAATTCCAATTTTTCGGTTTGTTGGTTTGCTGAAACTAAAGTAAATTAAATCATATTTTTATCCTGTTATGCTACCTTCGGCTAACTGCGTTTTTGATCGACTCTTGCGAAATTTTTTAGTATTCAGGAAATCATTATGGTGTTGTTTGTGAGGTTCTGAATGTTATTTGATAATGTATTCATGTTTTTTTGTCAGTCAGTATTAAATAATTATGTTTAAAGGGAATAACAAAAGTGTGTTAAAAACATGTTTGAAATATCTATGTTTAAAACGAAAGCACATCCAAGTGTCATCCCGTTTTTTAACTAGTAAACGTATAAATAAGCCTGATGAAGACTTGCAGGTTACTGAAATATCCCTTACAACATTTTTCCTGGAACGAGTCCATCTATTTCTAGCATACACCTGAGTATAAGGGTTTTTGTTAGCTTATTTTTAGTAGAAAGGATACGACAGGAGATCTCAAACCCAACTCACGTTGGATTCCAAAATGCAAAAGAAAAATTAAGAGGAAAACCATTTTAGATTTCAAGAGCTGACTACCTAGACCCAAGAAAATGTAACAGAGCTACGGTTACGCTGACATTCATATAAATTTTAATCTATATCAGCTGCAAAAGATAGGCTCTGATAGAGATCATGTAGTCAGAAGCAGGTTCTTGTGGATCAGCACTCTGACGACTGACCAGCGTCAATGCAAAACCCCCCGAATTACTCTTATTTAATATCAGAAGTGGTCAGCGTCAGCCTGCCGTGCCCACCACAGAGATTACAGATTACGGCTGCATCCCTGTTGAATAGGACCACTTCCACACCTCAAACTCTTGCCTCTTGTAACTGAACATTTCTGGTCCAGTTAATGCAAGTTTTGCTGTACAATAATCTACAGGTTAACTCCCCTCATTATGTTACAATTAAATGCAAAAAATTTGTATAAGGCTAAGTAAGTTTTAAATGCGCTACAAGTTTGCCGCCTGTAGAACTTGGTGTTGAAGAATTGCATTGTCAATCTTCGGCGGTTTCTGGATGACTTTCCATTCTCCTGTTTTGTAATTCATCTGGAAGTTGAGTTTCCACAGAGAAAGCGAGAACAGTGCCGTCCTTTTGCCTAAGCTGCTCCTCATGCTCACTCAATTTGATTGTCACAATGCTTCCTAACTCCGGACATGGATTTTCTGTTTCCATTAATAAATGAAAAAAAAATTATCAAAATGCTACAATTTTTTTCCATAACATACATTAAAATTTACTTATGAGCGCTATACATGAAACGCTTATGAATTTTTACCTCGGGTTCCTGCCATGAATTTAAGGATATGTTCCTTTTCTGGACGTGTGGCTTTATTGGCCGTTCTAAATATTTCTTGAGCTTGTTCCATCAGCTCTTTCTNGCTTATGAATTTTTACCTCGGGTTCCTGCCATGAATTTAAGGATATGTTCCTTTTCTGGACGTGTGGCTTTATTGGCCGTTCTAAATATTTCTTGAGCTTGTTCCATCAGCTCTTTCTGCAGAATTTAAGACAAATGAAATTAATTAACCAGTTTTAACAAAGCTGTGCAAATGAACAGGCATCTCAATAATATTAAAATGTAGTTCATACCGAAAGAGTAACTATTTGTTGCGTTTGATTTGTTGGAACTTGAAGAATAACAGTTTTTGTCATAGGCTGCGGAGCTCCAACAGAAACAAGTGGTATCTGCAACAAAGTTTGAAAAACATTGGTCTTTACTTTTTCTGCACTCGACCCACTTTATAGTATAATGCATTTCTAGATTATGCAGTATGAAAGTTACATTATGTCTTTGTGTCTTATTAGTAGGAGTAGCAGGATTAACAGTAACAGGAAGATAGCCAGCCGCAGTTGTTAACGACGTGGTGGGAGTTGTAGGTTCAGGGTTGTTAGGAAGTTGAGGATTCGGCGTTGGCGGTGGTCCTTCTGGTATTGAAGACCTTCCAAATGTTGGTTGTACTACTGTAGTGGGTGGTGGAGGAGCCACAACTGGTTGAGGCGTTGGTGGTTGATAAGGCGAAGGTGTCGGAGGTGGATTTATGGTTACTGGTGTTGCTGGAGGAGGCGTGGGCGGTCTCACAGTTGCTGTTAAACCAGCCGCATAATCAGGTGTTTCAGTTGTAGAAGCAGCCTCCTCAGTACTACCAGTTTTCTTCGAATCTTCAATTTCTGTCGTATAAGATAACCCATTAGAAATGTAAAAAAATGTATTTCAGGGCGGAGCAAGTAATGCGTACCTTGTTGCTTCTTTCGTCTTTTCTGCATTTGAAATCCGACTGGTTGTTCGGTTATTTCTAAAAGCTTAACACCTCCTTCCTTTTTACCAGCAGGTGTCCTGGAAAGCGTTCTAGAGGCAATTGACGCTGGCATTGTAGGGGTACGAGCTGAGGGAGCCTGGCTTGGGATTCCCTTGAGCGGAGCTGAAAATATTGTAAAATAGGATAATTAAATATATGACATATTCAAAGGAGTATATTGAGATAGCGTTTTGATATAGCTTACTGGTGTCAGTCATTTTGCGAGGCATTCCTCTCGTTCTAAGCGGTATCGTGGGGGCAGGAATCTTTTTCGTGTTGGTTTTCACAGCGTCAGCAGCTTTCTGTAACAACTCAGCCCGAAGATTAGCAGATTTTGACTTCCGCTTTATGGTGAAATGTTTCACTGGTTGTTTCTACAATTAATAAATACATTAGTCATTCCCTGTAGTAACACTATATGGTTCTTTAAACCAATACATTATGCAGAAGCCAACATTTAAACATCGATTCGTTTCCCATTAAACACAATAATATTGGCCATTAAACAATAATATTTGCCATTAAAACGCAATAAAATCGGCCATTAAAAAACCACATATGATTTAGCGCTCACCTGTGTTCCAACAACGGATTGTAGAGCATTTTTGTTAAGATAGTGGCACTCAAGAGGAAGCAGATTAAGGTCCTTTACATTTTTTACTAAAATTAAACCAAAATTTAATGATGTTAGCAACGTTTACACTTTATACAACTTGCTACGAGCGTCATGACACCACGACCTATCAACATATAACTTACACTCTCCTGTTACTTCATGTACGAGATCCTCAAAAATTCTGCGATTGTCTTCATTATCTGCATCTGAGAGTTCGAAATTCAGACAGCCTGAGGACGGATAAGACTTCATCATCTCTGCCAACATTGCCACCCATTGTTCAGTGTCCGCAATGGCAACCTCCAGTATTTCCTCCAACTCATGCTTCCACTACAATCATACGTGAATAAAAATAAAAATAGTTTTAATGACGAACAGTTGAAACAAACTTGAACGGTAAAAAGTGTCCAACTAGTAATTTTACTGCATGTTTTCAGTTGAGTATTAAATGTAATTCTTCAACAAGTAAATACAGGTAATTCAGTTGACTGAAACCAAATGTAAATTCGACAGTTCATAAATTCACGGGCGCAATATTTCATATGTATTAATCATCATCATTCATCCTTAGCTTACTTAAATTTCCTAATTGATAATCTAAGCTTGGAGAACTAGCCACAATGCAATTGATAGCTGATGTATTGCTAAAAAGGTACAAAATGAAAGCAAACTCAACACACGCAATTTCTACATGTCTTCGTGAATACAGAAAATTATGAAAATGAACAAAGGTTTGGCATAATGAGTTACACTAATAGTTGAAGTTTATTCTGTGCAAGCGCTCTGAGCTGACGGGGTACATATTTTATATAACGTTGTGTTTGCCGTGCCTGTGAAAACGTTTGTCGTTGTTAGCTATGAAAATCCTAAATGAAAAATGAATGCATGATTCATTAAATGCGTGTTTTTTAGTTTTAATTTTTAATTAGTGTTTGCATGACGTTTATAGTCATTGGAGTAAGCCGAGTTGTTGTTTGTTGTTTGTATTGTCAATTGTAATGACGGCATACGACACACTTTCTTCTTTATTAATTTATTAATGCGTAAGCAGCACGTTCGTTTATTTCCATCACTACTATCAGTAATATAAATATAAAATTCTGTATCATAAAGGCAATAATATACCTCATCCAGATTTCTTCTGGGGATGTGGAAGAAGGATAATAGCAACTTCAGCTTAACTTGTGTTTGTAAATCAATAAAACATTCTTTAATATTTCTCAGCACATCCGGAGTTAGTTGGGAACTGATAGATCCACTAGTCCATGATTCACTGGAGCCCAACTTATTATGTAGCCATAGCGATATATCACTGTCACGAACGTTAGCCATTGTGAAATATTCACAACGAGCTTTTGTTGCAAAACCTAACTAGCTCAAAATAATTTTGATTGAGGAGAGCAATTCGATAAGCATACAATCCTTCGGTGTTTAGAACACCGCTGCTTCTGCCCTCTTTGCTTTATCAGTAAGTACTGAAACACAATTAAGCAGATTCAACGCCTTCCACTTATCATCAGCGGTGCACTTGCTCGCCATCACAATTTATTAGAGCATTTAAAATTCGAGTCTCCTCATATTGACATTTACTCCTGGAAAATGAAACACATTTTTAAAATCCCTCACATATTCGAGAGAATTCTCGCCCTTCCTTGGGTACAAGGTCATATCAACACGGAACCCATGTCAATTCTGGTTAGTAACGTATTCAAAACTTTAAGGCATCTTTGAAAACAGTAAGCATTGTACGCCGAACAATATAAAAAGGAAGCCACTCAACAATTATTGCTTTGGATAGGCTGCTAATTAGCTAGGTAAAATATTTTATTATGTAAGAACTCAGTTGGCTACATCATTTACGCGGTTCCAGCACTGACAACGAGAGTAAAATTAAATAATAGACAAGTTTCGAAGTGATTGTGGTTAGTGGTTGAGAGAGTAATTTTTATCCCTCCTTTTCAATTCCTACTATGCTAAACTCTTTTAAAATTCCCACATCTCCCTTTATTTATTTTTTCTGTCTCATTCCTGCATTCACATTCTAAAGCAGAGGAGTCAGTCACTTTTCATTCTCAACGTTGAGTTGTTGAGGAAAAGAGGCTGGATGCTTAATATGCATGCTCTTCTAGTGAATGAAAAACCTACAATCACAATCAACAAAAGCCCAAATGAATGCAATAAGGTTGGAGCTATGCCCGGAGGATTAGCAGCATTTAAACAAAAGCCAACATCTGTTATCTTAAGCATGTAGGTACCTCTGATCATACATCCTGTGAGGCCTGAATGATAACATTGCCATAAATGATACTCTCATTAACATATACATAGTTTATATGTGGTTTGTTTTGTATGTGGAACAAAACTATCCGGTACAGTGCAGTATCCACTACTTTCATGATGCTTCCCTTACTCACTACTAGAGTTGCGTTGCGGCTCTTTCATTTCAATGCCAACTTTGGAGATGTCGCGGACTCAATATGTGCTAGCTTTGTTTGTCTGTCCGTCTTTCGTTCATCAAAAGTGTTGCCAATGTCGAAATCAACCAACACGTAAAAATTGTAAACGTTGAATTTCAATAAAACAAGATGATTATTCAGTAGAATACCATTTGCATACTGGCATTATCTCGATGTTTATTATTTAATTTAAAGTTACTTTAATTTTATCATCATAATGTGGACAGCTGAAGCGGTATTGCTGCTAAGAAATTTCATTTGTATTTATGTATGTGTATATTCTGGAATCATATTTTTGGTTAGCAGTGAAAATGATAACCTGCCTACGTATATATACTTACAATCTAAGTTCCAAAAACTGGTACGAATGTAAACACAACATCTGTTTGTTTTAGTTAGGTAGCTGTGAGTCACTAGCATTTCTAGCTAAGACGCTTCGTATTATTGATGAATAGCGACACTGTAATGCAGCCTTCTCAACTATATTACTCAAGAATTTTTGTACTATTCTGAGTTATATGTTTACCGGTAGGATGTGCTGAGTGTTTTCACGTAAACGAATAGCTTGGTTGCGTTTGATGACTTGATGAGTGGACGGACAGAACAAACAACGCTTCAACTGACAAAAATTCGATGTAATTATACTATGCAAGTTAAGAGTTATGCCTTCCTCATAAAAAGAGCCTTTCATCCCGAATACCCGGTATAAGTATCTTCACATCCCCATCATATCCGAGGTCCTGATAAATCCGAACAATCCAACACAACCCCTTGACGCGACTTAGCATCATCACAGCCCAACGGTTATACAGAAAAAAGTGTAAAAATTTAACCCTGTAGCCAAAACTACACAAAATATCCTTTACATCGTTGCGTTGTTGAGTGCATGAAAGAACTGTACAATGTTGAGTTGTAATTTACGCACATAGTTGATAGAAATCGCTAGTAGAATGCACAGATAAAGTTGTGGCTTAAAGATTGTGTTGTATACGTACCATGAAGGCGGCCGATGAACTGGTTTAACTTTCTTGCAAATTCTCGTCCAGTACTTTTTCTATAATCTGGCTTCGCTTGCTACTACTTAAGTAGAAGGTAACCATAATGAACCACTGTGTTTATTTTTGTCTTTGTACTGCGTTAATAATACATAGTCTCAAAACCCAACGAACCAGGATGCCTTTTAGTAAATTGTATCTGTATTTAATATATGAGCTTTTTCGTTATGTAGTAAGTAAATGTATGCTACAAGCAACAATATTTTATATTTTTGTAATATATTTTACCCATTGTTTCCTTATATCTTGAAATACAGGCAAGAATTTGAGTTGTCTTTTAAGTCCCTTTCAAGCTGTTTCTAATTCCCCATACTACTAGAAGGCTAAGGCAAAGCCAGTATCCTAAAAGTGTTACACATGAATGATAATTGAATTTTGACAAAGTATACTTCTCTTTTATTAATCTTGTAGAATGTAAAGGTATATTGATAACATATTTACTAGTGGTTTTAAAAATTATGAATTGTTTTGGAAGTCAACGATGTACAGCAGAACGGAAGTCATGTTACACTTTAGGGGCAAAGTGAAACTTCGTAATGCTCACTCAATTCATTGTATGTAATACTTATATGTCCAATGTTTCATTTGAAACTGCAATAACACTTACTTGAAAAAAGATCTTCAGTTATTTCCACACTTTCTAAAAATGGAGTATTGGAACATCGAGTACATCAGCGCAGCGTTAGTTTCATTTGCTTCATCGTAGCCTAAACTTGAAGCATACAACAATAAACGTCAGTCGGATCAATTCACCCTGTATGTATTTCTCCAATTCAACTGATTTGGCAGTAATTATTGACCGGTGGCATTAAACCATTTACATTCTTGCGCTATCGCATTCTGTTGGACGTACTAAAACACTGAAACCAGAAACGGGTAGAACTAACAAAAAGACAAACGTACACTTCATTCTTTCCAGCCTTTTTTCGGCACCGGCAGTGCTAGTTAATGTACCTGACAACTTTTCATCACGCAATGTTGCAGCATGCAGGATGACGTTGTGTGATTTTGGTTTAATTCAATATGGCATGCGGCTTGGATAAGTCAATTGTCAGTAACAGTCACGCTATCGATCTTTTAACCTATGCTCCGGCTTCACTAATTTATTAGACCTATTAATTGGCAAAGTTATTCTAGCTTATTTCCTTATTTTCTCATGTTGCAAAAACAAAACATAAGTAACATTATGAATCATGTAGTTTGTCTGTGATTGGCCAGGACTTTTTTTACTAGAAGTGTTAAATGTTTAAGTTTAATCACATTATTCTATTTTTCTGAGATCAGGCTCTGGCATATACGTGACTTGGCAAAGATTTCAGTCTCATTGAAACTAATTTATCTTACGATAAATTTTATCTATTTAATTTTTATGTGCATCATGGTTTTATTAGACACCCTCGCCTCGTCTCATCTGAGGCTTACCTTTTCTATTGATCTTCACATATTATACAAAGTAAGCAAAACTCGTACAAAACCCATATAATATATGTGTATAATGAATTTCATGGGAATCTTCATCTTGTAAAGGAATAAAAGTATGATTTCTTCCTCGTGTGGGAAAAATTGAAGAAACGGATTGAAATCCATTTTTTGTGAAATTTTCATATATTTGAAGGAATAAAATTAAAATTACAAAAGCAGTCTCACCCAACGTTCCGTCTTTTCTATTAATGTCCATTTTGATTTGTAAGCTTGGCATTTCCCCCATACTGACTTTCATTCCAAAATCCCTTTCTCAAAAAAGGATATGCTGAGAAGTGTCATCCAGGCATATTTTCTTAAAATGTATAGCATAAAGTTTCTACAAACCATGTGATGTATGTAGTAGAAAATGCTATAATCATATCATAACCTAAAACTGTAACAGTAACAGAGCGATGTGAAATTTTAGAGGAGCCTTTTTTGTATGCGTCGACATTCTCAAGACAAGGGTGAGACCGAGTGAGAAATGCATATACATATATTTATCTGTATCTACTCAGACTCAGATTGATTCAGAGGGATGAATTACACCCATATATACGAATTGCAACTGTGCATCTCTGCCTTAGACAGTTTTTGATTTTCTTTTCTTTGAGGTGTCCTTTCTAGAATTGTTTCGGAGGCTTGCTAACGGAATGAAACTTTGAGCGGCGCACATGTGAGGGTCGAAGACTTTTGGTGTGCATGCAATATTACAGCAAAATGAACCCTAGTGTGGGTTCAAGGGCTCAGAAGTTTTTTTTCTCCTTCATATCCGCGAAGGGGAGAAGCTTTTATTGCGTGAATTGATATTATTATTATTTTTTGTTCAACTCCTTGATAAAAGTTGGCACGGACCAAAACTTTTATTCTTTCCTCTCCCCTCATACTTATTCGCTGTCTTCCTTCCCTCGTGCTATTATTACATGACAACGACAACTACCCTCCGAAAAATCTGTTGTGTTACGATGTATTACACAGTCAGAGTTACAGGAGTGGAGAGAGAGAGAGGAAACCAGGCAAGAAATAAAAAGTTACAGCAGATGGTTTGATTCCAGGCTCGCAGCAGTTCTTTTGCAATGTTAACTGCAGCAAGAGGGCAAAAGTACTACACACACATTTTTACAGTAATTATGTCCATACATCAAGCTCATAAAAGTAAACTTGTCTGATCAAATAAAAAGTTTCCCCTTTGCTTAGCTACGAAGCAAAAAGCATATGTGAACTTTTAGCTAACCCTCCGAAACATTGTTCATGCATAATGAATCTAGAGGATGCATGGAACGCATATCATTGAAGTGGTGTGATAATACATGATCCTTATCCATTTTATCCAGTCGGCCTGTTTCTGGAGCCAATAGTCAAGACAAAAAAAAGTGTGTGTACAATGCACATGCAATGTTGTGTTGGTTACCCACCCTTTTAGTAGGTCGGTAACCCGTGTTAATTTTTTGCCGTTTGCCAACTCCGTTCATTGTTTGTTAGTTGGAGCAGAGATGTGCAGGTAGTATGGCTTTCTTTGCTATAGCATCCGCTATCACCTTATCTTATCATCATGTTCCATCCCTCAACAATATTTTGTGTGCCTCATGTACACTTTTGAGAAATTTTTGACACACAATTCCTCATTTTCATTCATAATATCAG
>JAANSM010001256.1:0-19758 GCA_036850725.1 Orchesella villosa | reverse complement strand
CAAAATTAGGTCACGATAAGATCGTAAAGATAAGATCTTATCAGCTCCGTAAATGGCAAAAATAGTGTAAAAGTTGGAACAATAGAAAAAGAGCATGTCATTTTCAACTTTTGACATGAAAACAATTTACATAACAATAAAACTAAGAAATAATTCCTTTCGCTCAAACAACAATATGCCTAGCTTGAAAAAATGTACATATGCACTGCTTCCATTGTTGGACGGTCAACAATAACCAAACAACCAAGTCAATAACTTTGCCTTATCTTTGTGTATAACTGCTGGGAATATTGGGTACAGTTACTAGGCTACACTCGATTAAGCGTACAAAATTCGTTCGCAATCAGCTACTTTCAATATTTTTTGCCTCTTCAAACTTACGTATCTATATCTTATACTGTTCACTTATATTCCCGAAGTATTCTTTGTGATAGCAGTGATTTGTTATGTGAACGGACTTTCAACAACTGTGTAAATTGTGAGTTAAAAATGCAAGCATTCGCGACTTTATTCATATAAGGATTCATTGACATCAACGGCATTCTATGAAACTCTATATCTATATTGACAATTCAAGTGAATATAATATTGTTGTCTAAGTTTGCTTGTTTGTATTTTTGTTTTGATGGCTTATTTCCATAAAGCCACTTCATGATTTAAAAATTTGTTAGCTTAATTTATCGTTCGAAGCAAATTTCATTCCGTCTTACTATCGAATATGGTAATAGTATTTAACACATATGTAGGTTGAACGTTTCTCTCTTCTTCACATGTGAATTCCACTTTCTGACTGTTCTTGTGAAATTATTTTTATAAGTGTTAAATTCACCACTATGTTTCGAATGATGACTCTATCGGATCTACTGCCATTTCATCAATTTTATCTTTACTCTTAAGTTTCAATCGAATAGGCCGCTATAAAAATGGAACCAGTCAGTCTTCGCGTGTAGATTTTAAATTTCATCTTTATTACACCTTTTTTAATAGAATAGCTTCAAAGTCTTTTATGTAATAAGTAATTTGTACTTGCAAAAGCAATGTAATAACGAAGAAAAAGTAGAAACACATTACCTTGACCTTATCCCTCATTTGCTTGATGGATTACTAGGACGTTGTTATTAAAGTTGGCGTTCTTGAATATAATTGCATGTAGTCACAGATCGGATAGAGTCTTTGCTTGTAGTTATAGTTAATCAAAAGCAGTGTGGTAGGTAGCAATCCTATTGCCCACACCTAGTCTGTACAATATATGTAACTTGAAAATGCACAATATTCTAATTCTCTTGTTTGCTTTTATCATTTCCATTTTACCATAGCATTGTAATTCAACATGACATGTGTGAAAAAATTGAAGTAAAAATATGAATGCGCAATTTATACACATCTTTATGCTTGTCACAAACGCAAAGTAAAGTTTTTTTGTAAGAAGAGAAGAAGGAGTGAAACGTCTGAAGCGCGCAATATTTGTTGTCAGAAGCAAAAGAGAAAGTTTGTTTCAGGTTATTTCACGACTTTCACCTCATGAAGGGTAGAAATAATATAAAAGATTTGTTGCGAATGTAAAATTATAGAACTTGAAATTGTTAAGAACACGACAATAATTACATTTTCATAGTCAACAACATTATTTGATGGAGCTAACAGTCAAACATGGAAGCCTTTTTACATTCCTCTTTTACTTTCACATTCCTCAAAGACATGCAATTTGTAGTTAGGAAATGTCAACATAATACGAATACATTACATACTGATACACACTCTGAATAGAAGGCACATATTATTATGTAAATGAAGCTAGTTACCCATTAAGATACTAATTTTTGGAAAGGTCGTAGTATAAGTTCAGGCAAGGAATAAAAATTAAACTTTAAAACAGGATCAACCTCGAAAGAAAAATTCTTGTTTATTGTTTATAAAGCGTTGTAGAGCCTACAAATCTTTCTATTGGCATGAAAACAGAATTGTTATGAATTTTAATGATGTAATCACGATCAATGATCAGAACAAATTGCTCTTTTCGTTACTGTTGTAACGGAAACCTTCTGTCTAGATTAAAATGTAATTGGAATCGTTACGATTGCTGTGAGGAACCTTTTAAAGTAATACATATTCACTCGCTCGCTATAGGGAAAGTTACTTTTAAGCGGAACAATTTTTTTGTAAAATAAATATGCTGCCTTCAAAAAATATTAACTGCTGATGTTAGTTTATTTTCACTCCAACTTTTTAATTCTCTGTGATAATTTAAACTGATATTGTCACTTTAACAAATGTCCTGGTTCTTTTATTCCCTGAGCGGGAGTTGAAAAATTACTTGTAAAATTTAGCATTTGAATACGCACTGTCAAATAATCTCACACCGGCTGGATTGCATTTTCTCCAGTTTCACTAGAATAGAGCGTATCTATGCCACATCGTACTATGATATTTTATGCATTATTCGAGGAATAGACGAATAACCTTTCTAAATGAATAACCTTGGCAAAACAAAAATTCATAGGATGTTACTGTCCGGCTTCAACGTCTTTGCAGACATTAGAAGATAGAGTACGGTAGTATTGGTATAAATAGCTAGGAGTAAAACAAAACAAGAAAACATTGTGAATCATCAAATTATCTTTATTAACCATAACGTTTTGTGTCTCGATTGCCCAAAACTATCCTTGTTAAACTTGTTTAGTTCCATTATAACTCGCTCGGGATAAGTTGTTAGTTGGATGGTGAGAATCTTAGTAGTATTACATAAATTTGCAATCGCAATGCGTAATGAAGAAAATAATCGGTTTTTCACTTGTCACAATAATTATACACGAGCACTTCCTCATCCTCCCCATTCGTGTGACTTTCGTGTCAGACTTACTTGAAGGGCGATTGTATTCATTAACATCAAAACCATTCTCAGGAACTGCGTTGCAAGAGCGGAAGGTCTTGCGCCGCAGTAAGTTTATTAAAAGTAATCGAGCAGATAAAAATTCACAATTCAAGTGAATCTAATATTGTTGCTTTATTTTGCTAGTTTGTATGTGTTTGGTTGTTTATTTCCATTAAGTCACATTAGGATTTAAACATTTGTTAGCTTAACTTAAATGGCATCCCGTCTTATTACTGAATATGTAGTATTTAACAAATATCTAGGTAGACACGTTTCCCTTTTCTTCAGATGTAACTTCAAATTTCCGACAGTTCTTGTGAAATTATTTTTTTAAATTAAATAATTAAATTAATTATAGTATTAAATTCACCCCCACGTGTCGAATAATGATTTGATTGGATTTAATTTCATTAAACAAATAAACCTGATGAACCAAGCTATTTCAACAAGTTTATCTCTGCTCTTCAGTTCCAATCGAGAACGCCATAACAAAAATGCAGTTTGCAGTATGGTACAATATACACCGAAAACGCACAATATGCTGTTCCGTTGTTTGTTTATCAATTATTTTCATTTTGCCAATGCGTGTTAATGCGCATGACATGTGTGAAACTATTGAAATAAAAATATAAATGCAAAATTCTTACACATCTTTAATATTATTTCTCTTTCAATTTTACTGCGGAGCAGATTTATTAATCATTATTACTTCTATAGGTAAGTATAAATCTCGTAGACAGAAGGCATTATTAGTGTTATGATTTTGGGGTAGTTACTAATTACATCTGTTATTAACAAACACATTTTAGAGTTGTGCCATACACACAATAGAAAGTGTATCTATGTTACTTCATTTCCAGCAAGGTACTTTCCTCCATTCTATTCAACAAGTCCGTTTTAATTAGTGGAAGAAAATACATGGAAATATTTTTCTTTTGTATGAAAGTTAGATTTTAAGACTGGCATAGTCTTTTCATTTCATCTTTATTATGCATAAACTCTATTTCTGTAAGTGACGTTTTTCCCCATTTCGTTATGGAATAAATAGGGTATTCAGTTCAATCGTTGTTATCTGTACTTCGTGCATCACGTGAGTTATCATACGCTGATAATGAAATTTCGTTATAGTTCACAGAAGTTTCCTATGGAAAGGGTTGGTTTCGAACGTAATGATACGTAGCATACCAAAATCCTTCATTTAACTGCGTAAAGCAGGAAACAATGCAATTTTTCGGATTTGATTTTGGGTCGCTCACGACAACATGGTGTTATCAGCGTATGATAACTTACATAGTGCTAACAAAGCTGAACTGAATACCCTCTATATTTACAATATTTGAAACCTCTTATACACATTAATTATCAGACCTAGCTACAAGGCCCTACAGTCACCTCCTACAGCTTTATTTAATATTAGATCCCATAAAACGAATAATGACAAACAAATAGTACACATAGAACAGAACACTCAACAACATATGACGTTCACTTGAAATTTCATGTATTTGAACTTCTAATTTCATGTTGCGAACATAAACATATTATCAAATAAGTTGAATTGTCTTTTAACATGCCCAAATATTAAAGCTTTATACGATTAGATATAATCTAAAATTAATCTAAGATTAAAAGGGAAAACTAACATTTCAAATATTGTTAAGGGGGATCTTAGATTTTCGTAGAATTTAATGACGTTTGTTAATGAGGTCTAGATTATTCCCACAAAATAACACGATTCAATATCAGATGCAAGTTGCAAGTAGATTTTCAGAACGAACAATGTTAAATAAAACGAGTGTTGAAATCTAGTGCAGTTTTCAAAATGGTCGACTATTCTGACGTAATCCTTCTAGAGTCACCCTAGAGCTTATTTTATATCTTGAATCAAAGTGTTTTACGTTTTACCTTATAACAAAAAATGCACAGGTTAGAAATATATTAAACCGTAAAAATAAGAGACTAGGTTTTTGTGGGAAAGTATTTGATGGTTCGTAGAGATGTTTATATCAGGGCTATTGGTGCAGAAGTCCATCATGTTCTTACTAAATTTCACTTATTGTCAGTTGAAACGATGCCAGTTTCAATGAAAGTTTCAGGGGACGGTCTTTATAAAATTATAAGAAAGTTAAGTTGTATTATCCAATGGAATACGAACATTGATTTAAGAAATGTGTCCAACTAAACCAATGTATCGTTTTTAGCGTTTTCTCCGCATCCAGTTCTCGCTTCTATTCGGTCACACGCATTATCATCCTTGTCGTTGTTTCTACCACATCCTAGGTAGTCACGATCACGACGATGTTAATGAACTTTTAAATAATAATTTCTGAGTTAATAAACAACAACCCCTAACGCAACGGTTGGGAAGGACCATAAATTTTCAGTTCAAGTTGAAATAAAAGTGTGATGGTTTACTTCCGTTTATATTAAGAACCTGCGGGCTAAAATTTGTCTAATAGTCCAGATTGCTTTCCTCCGAAGTACAAAATTGATTTCAAAAGCCGGTGAAGTAACGTTGGAATAACTTATGATTAGAATAGATTAACCCGTTTTAGCATGAAACAATATTTTACACACAACACAAGGACATCTTTCAGCATTTATCATGTTGCTTAATAGTATCTCGCACTCTTTGTAAATCCATATCGATTGCATAAAACTTTCCTTGGTAAACTTGTTCGATTTCATCTAATTTATTTTTCGCAGCTTGTTATCGGGATAGAGTGAAACTGAGAAGTACTTTAACCATCTGCAATCAATATGATAAAAATACTTAAACGAAAAAGGTTACACCTGGAGCAACAAGTCCACAAAAGTTCATCACCGACGTCTACACTGGGATGACTCTATTTTTTTACACTAACAGGAATTAAAATGGATCGATCATATATATTGTGAACATTAGCGCCATTTTATAAAAAGAGGTATCGAATATTAAATTAATGGACTACGCAGGTATAACTGTCGTTTGGCAAGAATAGACAAATCTCGATAAAGCAGTGTTTTGACAAGTTTAATCTTTCAAGTCATGTCAAATCAACAACGCCATTATATTAATGGAGCAAAACGTTCTTCACCATAGTCTTTTTTACTTCCATTTTAGTATTTACATTTTTTATGAAATAAAATTCGAACTTATAAACATGAAAAGTAGATACACCAAAATAGTTTATGCAATGTATAATTTGTAAATTCGACAGCAATGTCACATTGGAAAGAAAGTAGAAGCAAAGCACTTTGTGCCTCGCTTGTTTGATGGGGTATTAAGACGTCGGCAGTTAAGATAGTGTACATAGTAATTAACTAGGTATAAACAGATTTGTTGTAACCTCATCTCACAAAATTAATACCGTAGTGAAGTATCAAGATGGGTTTAGTATTTTTAACGTCCCTTATGGCAATATTTAGTACGCAACAAATTCATGTAAAAGACCGTTCAAGACTATTTTTTATTATATAGTAACTCGTGGTGAACAGGCTCCATGGGCCAAAGGCCTTAAAAGCCTCATGAAATAAATATCTATCTATTTTAAACGTCCCACCGAGCCTGCTCATGTAAAAACTCAAAATGTACTTGTAAATTCACTGTTTTCTTAACTCGTTTGAAGTAAATGATATAACGTCAAATTAAAAATATAAAAATAACATAGGTACGACATAAATTTTGGTGAATTCATTAAGTTGTCAATACTGCTTTACATACGGGTTGCCGAAAAGGGCCACATCTAATTTTTATGGACAAATCTAAACATAACATTTTAGTTTGCATATTTATATTTTCGTAAGTAATATTACGTTTTGAATTGTATTTATTTTACCGTTATTACTAGACGCGTGTTTAATATTTAACTTCCCTTTATAGCAGGCCTGGAAGCTTCGTGCAGAGGAAGTGCTAGTCAAGTGGTGTTGTGTCGCTACTGAAATCGGTATGTCCTAGGGGCCTAGGGGGAAGTAGAAATTAGCCCTTGGGGGGGCGAGAATGATCTAAGGATGTTTTTAGACTGAAAGCACTATATATATATATATGTTAGCGCATCCTTAACCCTTTCCGTTCTCGGTTTTGTTTAGCTCTACATCAAATCTCAGCCCTTTACCCAACCAGAACCAACCTATTAGGAAGAATACTACTTATTTATAATCAATAGAAGGTGGGTAGAAATCGGGCGAATAAGCACGCTGGACCTGGGTCTATGCTACTACTAATACCTTATTTATGCAATTACTGACATAATCAAGACTACTTAAACGCATGTTTCGATGCTTTCCTATACTTAATCCATCTGCTTGCATCAACAATTAAAAACTTTACCAACAGTAGTGGAAATGTCGTCAAAATATAACGTTATATTTTAGTTATTTTCGATACGACACATGTTTGCAAAAGCAATGGAGTAGTAATGGAACGTCCTCGGCCCTTTTATAAGAACAGATCCCCAACTTACTTTATTAAAGAAAAAATTAACAGGAGTAAAATAACTAAATCTCCGCATTTTTAACACAAGTATTTTTCAGTCTACAAATTTATGATTTTTAACAATGACTTGTGCATAAGCATTACCGCTGTAGGTGTCACAGCAAAATCTCAGCCAAATTTTCATGTCCCTTCAAAACGTATTACGACGAAAAGCAACAATGAATAAATTAATCATTAGTTTAATTTGCATTATTTCACTCAATAAATCAAAGAGCCTTCTGACATTCACACCTGCGTATAGTATTATATTATTTACGATGGTTTGCAACATTAATGGCGTTTTACGTATACAAATTCTTCTCCAAGATTGTATTTGTCTAATAATATTGTAGGACAAATGTTCGTCAAATATTATTTTATTAACGAGTAACGCTTTTCTTTCCTGGTACTTAATTAAACACTTACCCAGCTTCATTTGCAAAAGTTTTCATTTATTATTGCAAAATTATTCATAACACATTTAACTGCAGTATTTACTGTCCGGTTTGTATTTGTAAAAAACAAAGATTAATTCCTTATTTAGTTCCTTGAAGGTCATTATTGCTTATAAACTGGAATTTTGAATCCTGAACCTGAATCCTGGATTAAATTAAAATTATTTCACGACTTTTACCCTATTAATTTATTATGGACATAAATGTCAAACTACTATCATACAAATGATGCGAACACAATTGTAAATCTTGCAGGATTAATATTATTTTGCAGATAACCTGTTAAAGGTTTGTTTTCTGGGTTTCCGAATATTTATGTCAAAGTAGGTAATTTCTCACTTCCGTCTGATTCTGCGAAACAAAAAATGCACTCATATTATGTGGAACTAGGAACTTATATTGTTGTTTCTTTTATTGGTAATGAAATTAAAAATTTCCAGTTACTACATAACTGTCTCCAATTAATGCAAAAAAGTAAGGCTATTTCAGAATCTCAATCCCAATGATATTTTTTCCAATAAGATACTTAGATCTGTTCGTTTGCAAATCCGGTTACAATACCCTAACGCATTTGAGAACACTTTATCCAATAAAGTTAGTTTTGGATATTCTTAGTTAGTCTTGCCCTACATCTGGACTAAATGTCTTTGACAGGCTGTAATTCTGTATAGCAAAAAATTGTAACACGGTTGATTTATAATGGTTAAGCATTGATGACTTCAAAATGACATTAGTGTGTGTGCCACAATACTTCTCATTTACAGGTGCATGAACTTGAGTGTTTATCCTTCACTAAAATTTGTACATAAACAATATTCTCACTTCAGCAAGATACCTGTTATAACAATACTTAATACCATATCATTGAAAATAATGTTTGTCGCTAAGTACTACATAACATCAAGTGGCTCTGGCGAAAAATTCAATATAAAGTTTACATAAGGAGAGGCCAATTCAGGAGACAGCTTCAATACCTCCGCTTGCACAACCGAAAGTTCCGGTAACCCGAGAATTTGCCATGTGTGACATTCAAATATTCCGTACACTGACGTGATTTTATATACGAAATGAAAGTCAATGCGCTTACATTGACGAATTCAAAAATCAAATACTTGACTGATAAGAAAACGAAAATAAGTAGCACAAGCGAATTCAGGACGATTCGGTTAAGTTTAAATATGTGAAACACATATCGGTAGTAAGACGATACCAATCGATCTTAAATGAATAGTTAAACTATAAAATTAATTTTGAGATTTTCTAAATCGTGACATTTTTAAATTCACAGCCCAAAAGCTCCAATCTATAGTTTTAAGATATAAATATGAACACAAGCCAACCTTCGGAAAATTTAATTTTTCAATGACCCAAAATTCATAATATGACATGTTGATGATTTACAATACCATTTGCTTTACCAGTGCGATAAATAAATGTGTCATAACGCGTTTCAAAATAAAATGAGCGACTTTATTTCCGTGTTCATGTGAAATTGTTCTTCAAAGTCAGTCTTCAGTCAGGTTTTTTATTCAGATCTATCGCCGATGAATGAAGTACTGAAATCACTGCACTACTAGCAAAGAACAAAGACAAGTTTTGCGACATTTACAGGGTGATAATCATTTTTATAAACTCAGAAAATATTACTTACTATTAGATTAAAGTACCAACTTGCAAGCTGGATCGATGGAAAAGGTAAAAAAATCGGTTAGGAAGTTTATTTTCTAGTAACTTAAAGTGTTAGTCACTTGCTTGAAGGTTTTTGCTATTACTACTTATAAATTAGGGCATCATTAGCATTCAAAAAAGAATTCGACTTTGGTTGCTAGAATCCCCCAAGGATAATCAGCAAATCGCGAACATATTGAATGCTTGACTTCACGTCCTCTAACCGTTCACAAAGTACCCAATTACTTGAATTTGCACACACGGATGGGCTGGTAAAGTGAAAGAAATTCGGTCCAATGTAAATGACGTTTCATTTTGATATTTCCCCTTTTCGAATTTCTCCCTCGGTAGCCAATTAGAGGGCCCAGAGACGAGAAAACAGAAAAAAACAAGTGTACAGCAGATTCGAGAAAATTTCGTCTTTACCTACTTTTCCATTCCTAATTCTAACAATCAAGCAAATGCCTAGATGATTTATAAATAAGCACAGGATAAGAAAAAAAGTTGCGCTTGAGATTATATTAGTTGCTACTTTTATCCTATGCGCACAATTCATACTGTTGCAACTAAAAAATTCAGAAAATCATTGGCCAGAGCATGCGTAAGGAAACTGCACCAACGTAGTTTACTAACTAACGTAAGTAATTGCTGATGTGATTGTCTCTAAATACTCGTTCGTGATCGCAAACTTTAAGCAAGAACGCTTTATGAAATTCTTATTCCTGAGTCAAAGCCTACAGTAAAAAATTCTGTTGAAGTGTGTCACGTGTGGAATATCCATTGATCAGAAAACACGTATCGTGCACGTGCACTAAATCTCATCGAAGTTTTTCCTAAATCACTAAAAAAGAGACTAGACGTTTTTAAGAATCCTCTGCTGGTAGTGATCTACAAAATTGCCTATTCTGACATATCTATTGTGAGCTTCACAACAAGCCATGTTTTCTGTTTTAATTGATGTAAATTGTTTTTTAAGATTTGTCAAGCTTATTTTTTGACGTTTTACTCAAAATATGTCGTATTTTAGATTTTTAATGTCGAATACGTTATGTATTTTAAGTTTATACCAATGTTTATGCTTGGTAAACTGAATAATATTTTAAATTTGACTTATTATATTCTCTTAATTGATATTACTATCATCTTACTTTGCGTACTACGTCAAACCTTTGAGTAGGTATATAATTTGTTTGTAGAATATTTAAGCATCGGCGTTTACATATTCGAAATGTCTGTTTAGTCTTCTTGGGTCTACTACACCAATATGGGGAAATCATTCCGTGTCAAATATGAAGGCACGGGTGTTGAAGCACTTTGCATTCATTTTTACCATGAACGGAAAGTACATATCACAGCCATTTGTGTAAACATGTTGACGATGCATGTAAATGTAAATTATACTATTTTACAAATCATTACTGAATGAGCATGAGGATAAAAACTAGTGAACAATTTGCGTACGTACATTATTATGGCTTAGTTACTAGCTACAGATATGCTCATAAAGTAAGATACTCTTAAGCGGTTATTTTATTCCTGATTTTCATTTTTCTTACACTTACAATTCGTATAGCTATTAAGTTATGACTTGTGGACAAAAATATTACGAAAAGTTTAGCTGTGCAATAATGAGCTAAAGGTATGTATGCATTCGTTCCATGGAAAAGGTTCTTTTCTTCTTCTTAAGCCATAAGACTCCGACTGGGGAGGAGGTAGTATGCTGGTAAATCAATGGTAGAACAGCTTGCCGATGCTTTCCAAATGGGAATTGTAATGACCTTAGCAAATGCTACTTGCCGGAGTTCGAAAAAGTTGTGAATTTCTTCTGCTATTTTACCTAACATAAATTGCCTGCTAATACTACAATTTAAGCAGTAGTGTTAATAATAGTGTTAATGTAAATATTTTTATTTAATTTCAAATGCAAAGTAGCTATTGCTGATATCAGTACACTAAACTCTTTGCAATAACTCACAGAAATTGAAGAAAATTAATCTAGCGATATGAATTATTTAATCCATGCAATTTTGCAACATTGTTGGCGTTTTACTTCTACACAATCTTCTACAAACTCTTCTAAAATAGTGTATTTGTCTACACACATCTGGTATACGACTTTCCTCTAAAATTCATAAAAATTCACACATTATTGTAATGCACCAACTGCTGTGGATTTATTCAGTTTTCTTACTCTTCGAAATCAAAAACCTGCTAATACTACAATTTAAGCAGTAGAGTTATAATGTTGTTGAATCTAACAATGCGACTACCAGTCTACACGAGATTCCTCTGGTCGTTGGTACTTGGTACGTCGAATGACCAAGACTGGTGCTAAATAAACGAAGTACAACACTCGGGCTTTACGTACAACTGATTTATTAAGCTCAAGGTTTATTGACAACACAGTTAACTAATAATGTGTAACTCTAAAAATGGTATTCTTTCAACTTGAGAACATAGAAATCTAACCTCATACTGATAACTTAATCACTGAGAGCGTCTTAGACAGACCTGGAATGAGCTTGACTGACTACTAAAACCCATGCTTCTCTTCTCGTGAGAATATGGTGAACAGAGAAAATGAGAAGGAGCTAAAACTACAAAGAAAATAACGCATACATCTAGAACGTGCTTTACATAATATATACCGCCATTACTTTCCTCAAATGAATTTAATTTTTATTGCTGTTGCTTCATATTCTAAAACCTTTTATTTATGTAAATGGATAAATAAATTGGGGTTTTTAAGCTGATATGTTGCTTAATCGAAATGTTTATTTAGTCAGAATTTCGGAACTTTGACCAAAGGTAGACCAAAGGTATTTGTCAGAAACTAGCAAGCTTGTTGCATGTTATTACATGAATTCCACAGCTCATTATGGGTAGAAAGAATTGTCAAACTAAAGTATAACGTTAAACAAATGTTGCGAACGTACACTTGTTGTTTAGAACACGACCTTGGTGACACATTTTCTTTCGCTTTTCAACATGAGTAAATATTATTTGATGTTTCCAACCGTCAAACATTGATTCTTTTCTATATTCCACATTCACTTCGACTTTGCAGGCAGACAAACTGTTTCATGTAAGTGGTTAGGAAATGTAAACATGATACGAATGGTTTGAATGCAGTGCGAGCTGCTTGAAACATGCTGTTTTGCGTGCATCCTTCAGCCACGCCACGATATCTCAAGCTTTTAACAAATTAACAATCATTTTGATAATACTTGTCAAATCCAAAATAAATTATAATGAGGAAGGAGGTGTCATATTATCATATCCAACTTTTTTGTAGGTTACTTGTTACAAACACACCAATAAACTTATTTTCCGTTAACAAATAGAAAACAAAGAATCCAACTTTTGAAGTGTACAACATTTATTGTCAGAAGTAAAGGAGAAAGTTTGTTTCATGTTATTACTCGACTTTCATCTCATATTTGACAGAATTGTCAAATAAATGTCAAACAAATGTTACGAACGCACAATTATAAAACTTGTTATAGTACAGAACACGACATTAATGACACTTTTATTTTCCTTTTTCAACATGAGTAAACATTATTTGATGTTATGCCTTTTACTCTGACTTTCCAGGTTGGCAAACTATATCATTATTGAGTTAGGTAATGTCAACATGAGTAATGCGAACGTAGTACAAAGTTACACAACCTTAATATAAGAAACATTATTATTATGGAAAGCTTCATGATACTTATGGTTGAAAAAAGCGTGGTAGTATTATTTCATGCTAGACGTAATATTAAACTTTAAGGCATAATCAACATCTAAAGGATGTTTGATGTTTAAAAATGTCTTGTATAGTCTACGAATCTTTCTCCTTACTTAAAAACAGAAATGTTGTGAATATTAGTGATGTGATGACAATCACTGATCAAAGTAGAGTTCTTTCGTAGGACGAAAGGAAGCCGGTGTACAACGGTTTCTTTAACACAAGTCTAGAACTGTTTTATAACAGAAAGCTTCTGACAAAAATTTAATAGAAATCGTTGTGTGGAACCCTTTGAAATATTACGTTCTATTAATCTCAATTGCAACTTCAGTGACTAGGCGTGATATATTATATTTAGCTCGAAAAAGCGATACTTGCAAAGTTGGGTTTAAGTGAAACAATTGTTTTGCAAAATAAATATACTACGTTTCAAATCTCCCCATCCTCTGACATAGATATATGAACAATTAACGGTTTGAGAGGACATTTTGATAAGTGTATTAACTATCTTATCAAGCTTTCAGTGTCAATGTCAACATGCATGGATGAGCAAACCTCAGTTTGTTAAAGTACTCTGTTCGGTCAGTATTGTAAAGATCCGACCAAAACTGCACATATGCATACTTTAAAAAATATTAAATTATTTGCTGTTTGCTCGTCATTTTAGCACTGAAGGTCACTGTAATAGTCGGCGTCAGATTTTCAATCTAATAAAGAAATGAAAACAGCAGATGCTTTTGGGAAGTTGAAGGTTTTGATAATTCTTTAGTTAAAACTCTTTAAATTGGAGGCCTTAAACCTTATATAAGGCTCATAGTTGCTAGCTTCATGTCGGGCATTTCCATGTGTTAAGAAAGAAATGGTTAAATATGATTGTAAAATCTTAAGTTGAGTTATACGTCTGTTTAAAAATAAATCAGTGTCATTAATCATACATATTCAAAAAGATCCAGAATGTCCGCTTGAGTAAGTAGGATGTGTCGCCAGTGCCAGTGCAGGTATGTTGATTCAAATTCCAAAATTCACACATTTTCGACATCCAATGTTGAGGTCCCTGAGGGTCAGAATTTGGAAAACTTTAAACTCGATTTTCTCCGGAACGGCTGAATGGATTTGCATGAAATTTCTTTTGTTGTGTTTGCTAAAGTGTTCTTTATGATTCTGCTGAGCTTAGTTTGAAAAATAGAATTCAAAAGTGTAAGCGCCAATTTCAAATTTTTTTAAACGGTCGAATTTTGAACTTTCAAATATCGATCAAATGTACATTAAAGAGGTAACTTATGGTCCACTACTTACTTTTTGGTTCCAAAAATTTTAAATTTTCAAAAATTATTTTCTCCCGCCCATTTTGAAATTTTGAAACGCCACTAAAATACCATCCTAGAATTTCTTTGAATATGCCGTATACAAAGTTTCAGGTCAATCGGTCAAGAAACAAAGGAGTAAATCGCGTTCCACGGTTCCAACTTCAGGTCGCCCCAGTTCAGATGTCCCATCTTACCCCGAGTTAACAAATACGATATGTGTCATTAAATTACGAGTACTTTCAAGATATGCAATAAATAATTAATTTAAAAATGGTCATGCACAAGGCTTTCTGGGTACTGCAGTTCGCACTCTGCTATATTTTAGTTTGGAGCTATATACCTAAATGTATTCAATTATGATTAAATGAGTTTAAGAATTTTCTGTCGATATTGGTAAATTACTTCACAATTTATTAGGATTCATTTCATCCGTTTCCGACTAGAGACATATGGTATTGGAAGATTTTATCCAATTTCCAAATAATATTGTTTCATGGGAGATACTTTCCTATCTCTTTTCACTACATAAGTTTCATTTTCTATTACCAAAAATTATTTCTGGAAAGTGGATTTTAAGAAAGCTTATCTGTAACTTGCTGTCTTTTAATTTATGTCAGCCATGTTCAAATTGTTGCGTCGGAATTTGAATTATAATCGTAAGAAATCCCTTCATAATAATCATATCGATATGAGTGCGATCAGCAGTACCCAGAAAGCCTTGTGCATGACCATTTTTCAATCAGTTTTTTATTGCATATCTTTTTGGAGTAAAAAAGTAAGTAGTGGACCACAAGTTACCTCTTTAGTGTACACTTGATCGATATTTGAAAATTCAAAATTCGACTGTTTAAAAAAATTTGAAATTGGCGCCAACACTTTTGAATCAGATTTTTCAAATTTAACTCAGCAGAATCATAAACCACATCTAAACAACCATAACAAACGGAATTTCATGAAAATCCCTTCAGCCTTTCCTGAGAAAATGGAGTTTGAAGTTTTCCAAATTCTGACCCTCAGGGACCTCATCGTTGGATGTCAAAAATTTGTGCATTTTGGAATTTGAATGAACATACCATGTTGGAAATGTTCTGAGGATTCCAAATCTGTGCTCAGATTCTCTCTACNAATCGAGTTTGAAGTTTTCCAAATTCTGACCCTCAGGGACCTCAACGTTGGATGTCGAAACTTTGTGAATTTTGGAATTTGAATTAACATACCATGTTGGAAATGTTCTGCGGATTTCAAATCTGTGCTCCGATTCTCTCTACAACCCGTAGTTTTTGAATAAATCGCGATCCTCTACTTAGGGGCAACGATGTAATAGGATGGAGGAACGCGATTTATTTAATTTTATTTATGTGTACATTAAGTAGGTAACTTATGGTCCACTACTTACTTTTTGGTTCCAAAATTTTTAAATTTTCAAACATTATTTTCTCCCGCCCATTTTCGAATTTTGAAACGCCACTAAAATGCCATCCTAGAATTCCTTTGAATATGCCGTATACAAATTTTCAGGTCAATCGGTCCAGAAACAAAGGAGTAAATCGCGTTCCACGATCCCAACTTCACGTCGCCCCAATTCAGATGTCTCATCTTACCCCGAGCTAACAAAGACGGTAAGTGTCGTTAAATTAGGAGTACTTTCAAGATATGCAATAAAAATTGATTTAAAAATGGTCATGCACAAGGCTTTCTGGGTACTGGTGATCGCACTCAATAGGGAAACTTGTTCGTCACTTTTTTTTATTTCGACGTCGTTTATTCAAACATCCGTTCTTCTGAAATAACACTCCTGTTCCAGGTTAATGAAGTTCAAATTGTTAGTGAAAGAAAACTGGTAAGACAGGTTGTGAACGTATAAAACTATGTACGCACAAAAATATGAAAACAAACAAACAAATTTAATTAAATTTTTTAGTCACATTTGTTCCTAAATAATGTGGCCTCGTTTTAGGGCACACTTGAAATAATGCTACGACAAAACAAGTACATCCAGAATGATGATTGTAGCTTGTCTTAATATATTTTGTAATTGGGTACAACAAATTTGTTCAGCTTCATATATTCTTATTTCTACTACAAACTGATTCAATTGCTTCTTTAATATTGTGACACTGGTCTTTTGCAATCCACGTTATGATCTCTGGAATCTCAAAGATTTGCTTCTGATATTCTTTCATTGTGGGGTAATATGCTAACACATCTACTTCCGAATATTGTGTGAAGAGTTGAGGCATATGGGATAATAGAAAGTCTATCCAAGTGATACCATTTCCTACAACATACTTTCCTCCATTTTTCTTCAGATCTGACTCAATTACGGAAAAATATCTGGGAAAAGTTTTCTCTAGCCAGTTCATCTTCAGTTCTGCTTTTGTTTTCTCATCTTTTTCCCACATCAGCTCCATTTCTGGACGGGTCATTTAGGGACAATAAATATAAAATCACAAAATACGGAGTTTCATTCATAAAAACTCACACTATACATACTCTTCAAATTATTTAGATTTACATCTGATGCACAGGAGGAGGACCTACCTACCATGAAGAAATCCTACATAAATGTGTGATATAGTTCAAGCGACTTTCAATTAAAGCATGAGCATTTTTATATTAACTAAAATTCTACAAAGCCAGGTCTACATGTTTTTCTCATGTATTCCCAATTGTCTCTTTCCTTTATATTGCGTTCAAAGCTTTTGAACATTTGCCGTGAGTTATACGCATAATTTCGTCCTTTTTTCTGCATTTACATCTTTTGTTTCGTATATTGTAGCTATAGGCGTATGTAGCGCGGTTTGTAAACCGACAATATTATCTATTTTGTGAGGTTTTTTATATTGTACTTGCACACGTGTCGATACTATTTTCTCTTTATTCCTCGTGTCCTTCAGTGTTAAATGTATTGCTTCAGTTCACTCCTATCTCCAAGGGAATCTTTGGTGACGAGGAATTCCTTCGAATTATTTTACTTAAACGTTATTTACACCACTCGACTCCTTACTTTCTCTTGTAGACTGTCTACTTCCAACACTACATTATATTTCTTTGGCCTTTTAAGCAAGCATATTTAAACAAGCAAGCGATGCAAGTTTCAAGAATAGAATTAGTCTCAAGGTTCAATTACCTTTCAACACGTCCTTTACCACATCCCCATATTCATCACATTTGGCAGCCTCTATCTCCGTCTTCCCAGCCAAATTATACTTCCTTCCTAGATAGCGCAAAATTGTAAAACTTTGACCAAGTTTGAGTCCATTTTCAGTGTCTTCCATGCAGGCAATTTTTGGTAAACACATTCTGTCGGAAAGATAAAAAAGAGGAGAAGCAAATTAGAGTTTAAACTTGCACGCTTTTATTGTCCCAATTTATGAAGCACGTAAATACATCAATAACAATAATTCTTGCTGAAGAGGATTTGTTTCTGTTTATTATCTGATAGATAAGGGAATCTGAATTTTATGTTATTGTAACAGCCCTGTCTCTTCCATTCCCTCCTGCCTTTCTTTCTCGTTTCAGGCCAAATGCTACTAACTCCCTGGAGCTTAGAATCAAAATGATAATGACAAGATTGTTCACTAGCATCAGTCAGTTTGCCCTCTTTCACTTTCAAAGGGAAATGTCTTAAGAAAAAGCTCAGAACTTTGTATAATTTCCGTTTCTTAGTCTAACGCCGTTCAGAAATCGGGTGGACTTTAGCTGGTTTGAATAGCCTTAGGTAGCTTATAATTTTTGCTTAGTTCCTTTGCTCGTGACAATTAGGCGAAACAAGACACGACAATATATAGTGATAGATATAAATATTTGTGTAGAAACGAGAATATCGATGGACATTTACAAAGGTGGTTTTATGTTGAGTGAAGTTTGCTTTTAGTATAGAAGATGCCGAATAGGCAGAATCATGACGGAACTGGAATATTATGCAAATATACAGGTCTAACATATGTAGATGATTTACTTTATGGGTAGTTGATACTGGAATTCTATCATAAAGTCAGTAAAGCTTTACTTAGCCTTCCAAGCGCTAGTCTGTGTTTGCATGATCAATGCCATTTTAAGTGAATGATATGATGATTCATGAAGGTGATGAGAGATTATGATTGTGATGTGAGAACAAGGTTCCCTTTTGGATAAATGTGGTGGAGTGTGAGTGTGGATACAAGTATACATTGTGCATTGAATTATCATCATTATCTGATTGAACTTTAACAAGCTGGGGTATGTGGCTCGACTCTGAAATAAGTAAGGACGCCGCATTATATATTAGGAAGAAAACTCTGCATAAATAGTTTTGTTAACTTTGTCCAATGCAATGTGCAACATTCGGCACTCAATAAAAAGGCTTATATGAATATTAATCTTTTTATGTAAATAAAAGCTAAAAGTGTGGGTTTATTTCCGACGTGTGATATTTATTTAGGACCTTCTTCTGTTTCGTCAATTGTGTGAATTAAAAATTTTTTAGACCTGTTTTTTATTCGCACCCAGCAGAAGCATAAGTTATAGGCTTTTTTAATTTTTTAAACCGCAATCACCAAAAGGATTACCTCTAAGATCTTTTGAGAAACTGAAATATCTACATTGGGAAACAATAAAATAACACCATTTAACTTACATAAACAAGTTAGGGTTATTTGGTGGTGATGTTTGTAGATTAACTAAAATATCTATATGTCAATATTATTATGTATAGTAAAGAAGTTCAGTAGTGTATATGCTTCCCGAGAGCCAAAAAATTATGCTAATAAAAATTAATTTGCTAACATAACATTCAAGTATCAACATTTTTGGTCAAGTTTCAGAACCACAGCTAAAACTGCTACTATTCATGTAAACTGTCTGCTTTTTAATTAAATTATTTCTGGTCAATCGGTACCTGTCAGAATACAATTTGGTGACAAATTAATGGGATTCGGTAACGCGATATGGTTTGTAGCAAATGTCGATTAGCTTACGCAGGTAGTGATAATGGGATCTGCACGCATTAGTTTTAGATTGAAGGTACAATAAAGTATTGTCGCCGTTAAACTCTTTATGTTTATCAAATAATAATAATACAAGTTTGCTATGAAATTTCGTAGTAATACCTAATTATAATAATTAAAATAACGTCGCAACTACACTTTTTATACATATTTGTTAATCAATTTTCTTTATTCAATCAATCAATAAATTTTATTATTGGTAACATTTATTCAAGTTATTAAGTGATAGTGACATTATGTGATATAAAATCACATTACTAACACATTTTGAATTTTGAGTTT
>JAANSM010001255.1:0-19766 GCA_036850725.1 Orchesella villosa | reverse complement strand
ATAAAATAACTATTTGCATTAAATGCGTTGAAACGTCAGAGAATGAGTAGGTGAATTAGTCTTAGTTTGCAGTTCACTGTACGTTCAACACTAGCTACTTATTTGTACCTGATTCAAGTAAATCGATAAGAGTGTCTCCTTTGCTCATATATAGAGTCCGTCTAGTCTACGCAGACCGGATTATGCATGGGTGTTTTAAAGCATGGCACGTATTAGCATGGTATGACGCCATATCCTCTTCACTCGTGATGTATTAAAAATAAACTGAAGAAAAAAGGAAAAATCTTTTGATCGTGCAATATCCATTTTTTCTCACCTGGCACGATCAAGCCACCATGCTGAGATCATCAGAAAAGTAATTATCTACAAATGTATGTTAAACTTCATACCAATGCAAGGATAAGGAGAGGATGTACTGATTTATTGCCACTGAGGCAAATTGAGACAGCTAAAAAAATGAAATTCGGACCAAGCAAGATAGATTGTCCAGGTTTTTCAGGATGTTTAAGGAATCTCATAGATTTTAATAAGACTCTTGAGTTGTGAAAGATTAGATCTGGTAATAAATATTGTAATAGAATGTCTGCTGCCTTAACGAAGTGGTCCTTTTAACAGATTCTGTCACCGGCACCGCTTTTTATGACATGACAAATATTTGCAATTTGCTCTCAAAACTGCTGTCTATACAACGAATCACACAAATTACATATAGAAAGATATAGTCGACACTGATCTTAGATAAACTAAGCAACTTCTCCATTTTTGCCTAATCCACACGAAAAGTAAAAATATTAATGAGCTGTCAGAATAGCAAGCTTATTTTTTTGCTTTATCCTCAACAAGAGATTCTCTGTCTACTTCAATGTGCGAGCTTTACTACGTAATAAAATCGGTAACAAGAACCAAATTTCATTTGAGAGAATAATTATAGTCAGAGAGAGAGTGGACCCGGATTTTATGGTTGGACCATCAAAAACTAGCCTACCACTTGACATCTGGGTGCAAACCGTGTTTCTCACTGGACTGGATTAACTTATTATAATTCCATTCAGACCTAACTTTTAGTGGATTCTGATGACCTCAATGTTTTCAATCATTACGCTGACCAGAAAAACTAGAATAATCAAATATTTTAGACACATCCATGTAGATATTGAGGACTATGGTATACTCAATTCGTAAAAGTTACACAACTTTCCATAGAATACTAATCCCATTCTGAATAATTTCTTAAAGATTTATCAATACTTATAAACGCGTGCCATATTAAATAAAATGTCTAACATAATGATTAGAATGCATACAATGTAAACAACTGAAACTACCATTGCAAAAAACAGAGATAAGAAGATTATTTTAATAAGCCAGCTTTTGTCTTCTGAAATGGAAATTACTAGCCGTCATTGTTTTACTTTATGTAACTATTTATACGTATTGTTATTAAAATGCCAACCTCGAAAGATTATTACCCCAAATCTTCATCTTTTCAAACTGGTAGTCTTCACTGGACTCGATAACTTTGTATAAATGACAAGTCAAAACCAGGATATATATAATTTTGAAGTAGCATCTTGATAAATAATCATGCTATTGTGCAGGTTTGAGTTTATTTGCATTGTGCAGAAGATAATATATCCCCATAATTTAATGAACTAGACACTAATGTGATATGAAATGTGGAGGACGTCTCGTGAAGAATGAAAAATGGATGATCTGTCAAGTTTTTTTTGTAGTAAGTGCCGGCAGTGGATATAAAAGTATTGTTTGGCAAGCAAGTGTTAAAAAAGGAATGAGAAATTGCAAAGTTATTTTGCGCGAACTACTACCCTACAGAAATACGTGGTGTTGGACGGGGTTGCCTTATTTGGTATTTCTAGCATGAAACCTGTCATCGGATACAGCTAGCAACCCCCTAATTTTTCCATTACTTTCACATCCAATTTTCAACGTCCCAATTATAATTTATATCAACTTGGACGTAATAATCCGAGCAAGTTCAAGGTTAGCTTGTAAAAAATTTAACTGCTGATTTAGTAATTCCAAAGGCAATAGCAAAATATTCTAGTTTAAGGAATACATCTCTGCACTGAGAAGATGTTTTAAGGCAAACGTGAAATATGAAAAGCTTAAGAAATTCAATCATGTCTACATAATTTATAGCCAGTCGGCAGAATG
Organism: Orchesella villosa; assembly: GCA_036850725.1. Classification (NCBI taxonomy): domain Eukaryota; kingdom Metazoa; phylum Arthropoda; class Collembola; order Entomobryomorpha; family Orchesellidae; genus Orchesella; species Orchesella villosa. The sequence goes on along the minus strand of JAANSM010001255.1, from coordinate 17,591 downwards.
CTTAAAACTTGCTTAAAATCGATTGATCACGCAAAATTCGTATATTAAAACATGCATGAGAAATATCTTTAAAATTTTTCATTAAATACACATATGATTCGTAACGTTTAAGCCGTATAATAAATATCGAAAGTAAAATATGATGAATCCTAAAGGTTTCCGTATCCTTGTACGAAGCAAAAACTACTTTGGCATTGGGTGAATGATAAGGAATTTTGACTCATTCACCGCTTGATTCTATTTGATCAGAGGATATCTTACCAAAGCTGTGCAAATACAATTTGGAATGCGTAGAGTTTTTTGAGCTTCGAGTGTGTCTATTTATGTCCTCATATATAGAAAAGTAACATTATATTTGACATTTAATTTTGTATTTTATATTGTTGAAAGTAACGTTTTATATGATTTCAAACGAGCATGAAAACGGCACTGTGCTGCACCTACCTGACTCAAACAAGCCATGCTGGTATTAACTGTTACAAAGTAGTTGTCATATTTTTACTACATTTCCTCGTGTCAATTAAGGTTTTATCATATAATAACATGGCGGTCCTCAAAGTAGTAGTTTTATGATTTCTTATACTTGGTTTTTCTACGTATGAATAAATATCGTGATCACAAACAACACCACGATGTGGTCGTGGAAATGTTGACGGATACGAAGTTAAATCCTTCTTCTCATGCGCCACAGGTGACTACAAATGCTAAAATCTTCATACTCTTTCATAAATATATCCAAAAAAATTGTTGGACTTTAGGATATTACTGGTTAAAACCGCATTTCCTCTCGTTTTAAACAAGTCATTGCACATTTTCAGCAATTATTTATGTTCCCATGTGATGCATTTACTTGACAAGTTATGACACAGATAAGGAAGGGAGTTATTTCTGTTTTATAAATTCAAGAATATCTTGTTTTTTTGGGATTCCTAGAGTCTTACTTACGGATACTGGGAAGGTGCTAGAAAAACCAGTGAATGTATCATTCTTGAAACGTAAATTAAACAGAAGCGAGGAAAAAACATTTATTAAATTATGTTTTAATTTATAATGCATGGAATATTTGTGTCTAAATTGTAAATGTTTAATTTTAGTCTTGCCTTTTTCATGGGTACGTGAACATATATGCAATGCAGCATTCAAGTCAAGGTTACAATGGAAATTCACTTGTCATATAACTAACAAATGAGGAAAATGAAAACCGTTTATACATACGTCTAACCTCTTATTAGGTCTTGGGTAAATCCCATTTTCTTATAAATCAATTACAAGCTAACAACAAAATTATAAATCTCTTTGCTTCTGGCTAACTGTCAATGGATATTTCGTAGGATGTACGGGTGTATCTCAGGTCAAGCCTAATCGGTAATTGAGAAGCAAGGAAGGATGATGATATGATAATTAAGTACTACTTTATTACATTCTACAATCTAATACAGAACCTTAACTAACTACTGTCAAATCAGATGATGAGATGAGTATCTGATTTGTTTTGAAGGTGGGATAATATGAGAAGCAAAACATGAAAGATTTTTTTTACTAGGCAAGATAATCCAAGAAAAGAAGTCAGGAAGGATGATGGTAGCAAACTAATGTAATTTACTTGACAGTCAAGTCATATGCAAAGAGTTGATCATTCACGGAAAAACTATAAAGAATTTGAGCAAGTGTATTATGATTTGGCATCAGATACTACGAGAGCCAAACATCCCAGTATTTCATGTACTAATATAAGCATAAGCATTAATTTGCATATTTGAACATAAGTTGAAAAGGATTCAGTATTTTTACGTTACAAAAAAGACAAAATTTGGCAAAGGATTGAAGCTAAACACTAAAATATAATGATTGGCGGAAGGGTTTTATGGAAGCTATTAAAATAGAAAGGGATCCGACCAACACCATCACACACATATCAACAGTCGGCTACACGGCTACAGCATGAAAATAATATGGGATGATGACCAAAGAAATGGTTTACGTGTCACTCGTCTATATAATTTACACTATTTTCAACAAGTTTACATACCTTTCGTATGAGATCATAAGTTGAGAGGATGACTGACTGAACTTCTCACAGGTTGCTCTTCCACAACCTTCTAGTGACCAGAACTCTCCAGGGGAAAAGTATGAATCACTTTTGTCATTATAGCACTGATCTGGATGACCTAAGGTAAAAAAAAGGAAAGGTAACAACGTACGATTAGTTTAGATGCCAGATTTCTTGCTTATTAAATGCTAGCAATACAATGCACCCAATGCAATCTTCTATCTAGCTAAATGCTAGACAATGCTTATGAATCACAGAGCAAAAAATAAAGCTCATAAATAACCATTTCACTTCTTTTCTCTACCTACGCTCACCCACTATAAAACGTACTTACTTATGTCATGCCGCCTAATGACAGTTGAAAAATAAGACAATAATGATTTGCATTTTCAACTCTTGAACTAACACAGAGATATTTATTAGGTTTAATCATACCATCCATAAAGTCAAAGGTGGGAAAGGAATGCAAACCTTTTGGGCATAATTTACAATATTAGCAATGCCTACGCATATTTCTTTAAACAAATTTAATTAGTACTGTGTGGCTGGTTGTAAAATGTGATAAAAACAGTGCTGTTGTTAAGCATTTATTTATTGCAATTCATTAGTTAGCTTTCGGGTTCAACCCAAAAAGTTGACAAAAATGTCTTGCCAGCATATACAAAAATTTGCATAAATTAGTCAAATGGTTTATCATTGTAAATATCTGCATCTGTATGAGAGATGTTTGGCTTTTTAGATTCAAGTGACATTTAAAAAAATGTGCAAGGAGTGAAACTGGTCTACCCAAACTCCGCTCCGTATTCAGTGTGAAAGAAGAGGAATGAAACTCATTTGAATATTGTTTTATTCATCCAACATTAATTGCTGCCTATATCATACCAATTCAAGAGTATTGGTATCCCTCCTGTCATTTCGTTGGACGTTTTTAGATTTATTAATGAACGTTTGACTTTTCTGGAACTATATATGCATCCACGTTACACATTAATCTAAGTGGGCGTAGTGGATGAAGCAAGCCTTCAACACATAAAGAAATGCTAGAAGGTACAATAAAAAGCGTTTGTGCACTGGCATTGTCATTTGAAGATCACGAAAATTATATCACTTCATAACATCTTACTGGCGTCACAAGTCCCATTTACGATTCCATTTCAGAACACGATTAAAATATATGTCCGTTGAATAAAGAAAAAAAACTGGTTGGTTATTTATGACTTTGCTTTACTTTATATGGGAATTCTTGGACGATGCAACAACTTTTGACAAGTATAGAAAGTAAACCCAGCTTTTATGTTGAATAAATAACATGGCTATTTACATGGCACTCTAAAACGACAAATTTGAATACAATATAAAATTCCAAAGCTGGATTTTTCATTGGTATCGAAATATTAAGTGAGTAGCAACCAGTAAAAGGTGAGATATAAATAGATTCAAAGCGACTAATTGGCTCATGCCCATGAGCTACGCTGACATTGCCCTTTCTCATGCCTCATAAATATATCTTTTGAGAATGTAACCAATATGCACATGCACTTAGGTACTTGAATAAATAAGAAAAAACGTTAGCGTAACTTACTCTCATGAACTGTTGCTGGTCCCAACCCCACTGCAGCCAAAGAAACTGAAAAAACTGAAAGAAGGATGACGCCGGAATGCACTGATTTTCCTCTCATTTTGATTTTTGAACTTGATATGACGTTATAAGTAGCTGGTAAAAGGAAGAAATGTTCGAGAACTTCAAACAAAATCTTGAAAAGACAATTATTTCCGTAAGGTTTTTTAGTGTGATCGTTTAAGCTCTTAGGTACAGTATAATAGCTCAATGATAACAGAATGCTTCTTGGAGCGAATCTCTTATTGTCTTGTCCCTTCCAGAAAGGCAACTGAGCAGAACTACATGCTGGTCAGTGCTTCTTAAGTAATTCGTATTGATGATGATGATGATGATGACGGTATGATACGATAAAGCTGCACTATTACTGACTACTCACACAAGGTGCAGTCACAACGGCAGTAGTAGTTGAAGATTATGACTTGCTTTTACGTTACTATCTATGTTGATAGTAAAGTTTTGATGGCATGTGAGTATATATACATATATATTTTAATGTATGCAACAAGTCTTGTTTCAACTCAGCCAAGCCAAAGAATGATTAAATGTACTCACGGGAAATTCAGATGCTGATGACGACTACAAAACCTCCTCGAGGTAATGAAGATGGAATTCGTGAAACTGACGATGAGAGGGGCTGAAAATTATTATTTAACTGTGATATCCTCTGACGAAGGAGTAACGACAAGTATATCAGAAACAGGTTTACGGGAGTTTTAACATTTTGTTCTCGTCCTCCTTTACCTGACGTCTTAAGCTTGGTGAGTAAGTCTCAATTAGTTGCTGTTTACTCCTATTATTGTACAAAAATTGATCACCAAGCGGCGACATTGTGGCGCGCCATGCTAAGAAATTGAGCATTGTTGATTTTTAGACAGGTGTATATATTTAACGAGGGCTATAAGAAGCGAAATTGACAATTGAGATCATAAATTTTCTGATTCAAAATTAGAAATCGAAACATCTATATAGCGTGATTGGTAGTACTTATAATTGTTATTATTCTAGTTAGCCAATAATTGTTTCCTGTGAGAAAAGTATCGCACATTGACTTACGTATTTTGAAATTGTTGTTTACAAAGTTTAAGGTCAAAATGTGTTGTGGTGATGACGTACACTGTTTATCTTTCGAGGTTATACAAATTTTTCCTTCCCATGCTTATTGCGTTATCACATCATTCATAAAAGAAGCAAGAGTTGTTTGTGGTTATGTGATATGAGGAGAGGTAAGCTGACTTCTGGCTACAACTTGTGGAATAGCCTATATGTCCACACGGTAGTAACTTATTTAGTCGTACAACGACATTACCAATGAACAGTGTTGTACCCATGTTTATGTTATTTACATATTTTCTATAAGGCGTTTCGAACTGCTTTCAGGGGATGAGTTTGCTGAGGAACATAACAACTCTCTCTTGAGTATATAGGAATTTAGAGTCAAAGCTATACATCTTTTAGTTTTTACATGGTTAATGGACGTCATTTGGTCATATATTAAAAATACAATTTACAAATGTTTTTATTATCAGTAGATTCATACTTTAATTTGGCAGCCGGTGTGCATCGTTATAAAAGTTAATATCAAATGTTTTATATGGGCAATATTTTAAAGAGAGTAATTGTTATTCATCCTAATGATCAGACATGAAAAACATGGCGTCAAATTAGGAATATTTTTGGTAAATAAGATGTAAATGGATACAACAAGCACGTTTTTATGAAAAAATACGATTTCACTTTGTGACTCAAATGTAAAACCATGAAGGGCGACGTTACCAGAGCTCTTTCTCATCACTCATATTTATACTAGTACGTGTAGCAAATCTGCCAGACAAACATCTCAAAAGAATGACTCCTCATAACAAAAGTTTATATGTTTTTGCATTTTTTTTTGCAAGAATAAAGCTCAATGGAGATGGAGACATTCATTGCATTATTGTTAAAATATCTAATGATAATGTATATATTATCTACATACATATTTTAAAGGCTAGTTGTAATGCATATAACTTGAAGATCAACTGAGATTTCCCAAAAAGAGTAGCCAAAATCTCAACAGGAGGTAGCATTTTACAAATACCAGCACAACCAACAGTGATACCAAGCGTCGCTAATGGCATTATCAATGCCCGATATTCACAAAAGAACATCCTGGTTGGCCTTGCCTATTTAACGTTTACGTAATACAAAACGTAAAAAGCTCAAGAGCACATACACACAATTTTTACACCAACAAACCCATCTCCGTCTTGCGATTTGGATGCATCATGAATCATATGCAAATATGTATGCCGAGTTTATGATAATTTAAAACGAGCATCCACGTCTTTGTTTCAAAAGATGAAGATTTAAAACATTCAAAAAATGGGAAAAGTATACAAGGCAGTCCACATTTTTTTGGAGAAAAGAGCTAATAAAATGGTCAAGCAACTTGGCCCAACCAACATACACACACACGAACACCACGCTGAACTGAAAAATGTTAGGGAGCATGCTGAATGGAATCTTGGGATGAACTGGTATTTCTGTTTTTCTCATGCTGCATACGACGGCTTTCTAATAAGCGTAGCATCCTTGTCTGCTGCACAGCACACATTGATGATATACGGTCTTTTCATTACGTCATTTGTCACGGGCCTTCCCCGTCCTTTTTTACATTAGAATACAAAGCTACAACTAGAACCGAAAAGATCAAGTCCTGGATCAAATTAAAATGAATTTTTTTTCTCCAATATTTGAATCCCTAACGTTCAATTATGTGATTAGAGGAATGGGAAACGTGGCTAATCATGAAGCGGAGGATGCTCATTAGGATGGAAAGAAAACTATATAGGATGGATTTATGCGGTACAAGCGTCATGAACTCAGATCACGACAATTCTTGCCGATGCAATAATGCAAACTTGTTTCTAGAAATGTGATGTTTAATAGACTAAGCAAGAATAGAAATTGATCAACAAAAGTTTTTTTTATCAGCCAAAGGGCATTGTTGCCAATCGATGGATTGAGTTTTTTTTCTGAGAAATCCTAATAATAATGTCCGATTCTCATTATGCAGATACACGCACTCATTTATTTCATCTTGTTTTTTTTGCACAAACGCTTTTCTTTATTTTTATTAGGTTCCATAACATTTCTCCTTTACATTTAAAGAGTACATAACACGGTACTTCAAATATCAATTTTAATAGTTTTTTTTACCTCATTCGTTAATGCAGTTGTTTTTCACAGGTACAATTGTTTTAGCCATTGTGCATGTGTTCTGTAAATGCTTATTATATATGTTTTATGATGTTTACTTACAACTACTCAAACCAGAAGAGAATTCGTATGCAACAATGTTCTTTGTCATTAACTAGTCACATGCAAAACACAACCATTTAAATTTTTGCCAACACATTTAATGCACAAATTTTAACTTTTCAAATTATTCCAAATGGTATTTTAGCTTAAACTCTTTCAATGTCCGAAGTACGTTTTAAACATCGGGCAACTACTTTTAAGATGACTTGTCTTGAAATTTTGATTGCAGTCCGGATTTTTTGGCTTCTGGTTTTGAAAGTGCAGTGCAGGTACGAAAATCGTTCTTTTCTGTCAAAAAATTGAACACTTCGACATTCCTCTTAATTTTTTATTAAATTTAAGAAGGCGGACACTTAAAAGATTGCCCTTTATTGATAGCGGTCAGTAGTGTCAATTATTTTAGTGTGTGGCTTAATGACATTGCGTGGTAGAATGAAAATGCATGCATGTAACAGTTAGTATTTCACTCGCATTTTACGAATTGTTAGTCGCATGCTTATGTACAGCTTACTATATAGCGTTATGCAATTGAAAGTAAAATGTATTAGTAAACCATTTTTATAAGCTTTGTTACACACAATGCAGTTTAAAATGAATTCAACTTTGTCTACGTTTGAATCATTTACGTATTTACAGATGTACAATCCAAGCAAATGCTCTTTTAAGCAAGTACACTATCTACAAAGCAAACCCTTTAAAGTTTGTGTGAGGTCTAAGTCTAAACGAACAACTTATTGCACTAAAGGTAGCTTTGCACAATTCTTAACTTGACTAAAGGGCCAATAATTGAGAATCGTCGACAATTATATTGCATAACGTATTATTGAATTAGGAAGTATTGTCATCGTACAAGTTTATAATTAAAAGAAAATTCTGGTTCCAACATGGGTATTAGCGATTCAGTCCAGAGGTATATTACCATTTCAGTACCCAGAATATAGATAGACCTGATATTTGGTCTTTTCATATTCTTGCAAATTATTGTTATACCGCCATTATACGTACACATACAATCACTAGCTAATAACACAACATCGAATAACAACGCTATAGATTATGACTTAAATTTAATCATCATAGTCTATTATCGCTAACTAGAAATTAGACTGACAAGTAAACAATTTTTATTTGAGTTTTATGACCGATAAGTCTAAATTATTGTAGTGCATCGGTTAAAGATGAGACCTACTTATAAGTATCCCATTTCCATAGCAGAAGGACAGTCTTTTTCTAGCAGTTCCAGTCAAATGACAAATACACGCTCAACTTCAACCTTACCATTAAATAGTAAGCTTAAATAATAATTTCTGCTTTACTCTTTACTTTAAGGATTCAATATCGTCCTGTTTTTTACATTTAAATTTACATACGTATATCCATTTTAGGTTGCCATAAACCAAATTAGAGCTATACGGGTGCCAAAAATGCAGCCGTAAGTAATCGATTGACAACGACAATTTAGGACGGGACCGGGTAGCATTTTGTGTGATGTTCGACTCGACACACATAAGTAGTATATAGTACATATGCATGACAAATTCTGTCTACCAGTCAACATTCAATGTAATAACAAAGAAGTGCCATTTTATGAATTCTTTTTTGCTTGACCAACAACCAGTTGTTTCTGTATGTACTTGAATGGCTATAAATTACATGTAATCCAATAAAATCTTGTTATATGTTGATACTAACTTTTGTACAGAATTGAATACGAATCATGCTGAAGTTTTTTTTGCATGATTTAATAGCTTTACCATAACCTTTTGGTGCACTAAGGTAGAGTTGCAAGTGTGATTTTCTTGATACGTCGGATTATTAAATTGTAACGAGTGCATTTTATAGCTGTATTTTATTCCAACAATCTAATGCTGCTAATGTCACGCATTTACTTTTGAAACTTTATANTCGGATTATTAAATTGTAACGAGTGCATTTTATAGCTGTATTTTATTCCAACAATCTAATGCTGCTAATGTCACGCATTTACTTTTGAAACTTTATAGGGAAACTATTTGGGAACCCCGTCTCGTTTTTAATAATGTTGAACGTCGTAAATCTGAAAAAAATTCTGAATTTGCTCCCAATGAATCCTATTTTCTGCCATATCATACTAAATTTTTTTTACAGATATAGCCTGAGGTGAAATGTCATAGAGCACATATTTATTTGTATCAGTGTTCAAATTGAATTTGAAAGCTTTAAATACTATGTACCTGAGGCTTTCGATATGAGTTCCGACTAGTGATCACATTAGATATAGTGTATTTTTTTGTTGAAATGTGCCAATGGATTGTTGGTGCTAAAAAATATGATGCACTTGTATTGAATGGAGTGGAATGGTATTTCAAAAATAGTTTTGATTAGTTAAATGTGATGAAAAGGGTGTTGTTTTGACAGTAAAAATGTGCAAAATTTGTTTGTAAAGTAGTCAATAGTTATCAAATTCTTGTAACGGTCAATCAAAAGGAGATCCAATTTGCTCACCTGCAAGCAATGGATATTGTAGTTTTTTGTGCATCACTAAAGACTAAGGGGGATTCACGATTCTATTCACTATTAGCCTGTAGTTAAGGTTTGCCTATGATTTCATCCATTTGAAACTAGATTTAAAAGAGCGAGAAACTGCTAGATTGTATTAGGGATGAACAGTCGTGATAATGTTAATACTTTAAACATTTTATATGTGAGAATAACAGCCGTGCTCAACATTTTTTCGGGTCTATTGATTCGAAAATATTTTTTCCATCCTTATGTTTTACATTGTTAAAACCTTTTTTCTGACTTTTATAGCATAGGTAATTATATCAAACTATTCTATTAATTCCAATTTTCTTAAATATAATCGTGCAGTAATCACTAATCAGTTATAAACTTATGCTTAACAAATATTTGGTTCTGAGTTTCTGCAACTCCTATACGTAAGAGCACAATATATGCTTTCATAGCGAATTTTAGGTTTGCTAAGAATCGCACTAATTCGTAACTTACCCTATTTACGTACTATTTAGTTCTTAAGTTTTTAAGTTAACGCTAAAGTTTTTAAAATTGACTAGCATTTTGATACAGCACCAAAGTAAAGTAGGCTAAGAATGTGTTGTTTCTTGTTGGCTGATTATTTTTAATGAACTTATTAGTGTTTACTGCTAGGATTTAAGTTATTATGATGACCTTGAATTTATTTAAATGTCCTGTAAGCAAAGACATACATATATTTACTAGAGATGACGAGAATGAAGTTTTGGAGCGTTTGCAAATTTATTAAGCAATCTAAGAATTAACTTATTATACTTTAGCAATAATGTTCTGTATTTCAAAATTTTTGCGGTGTCTATAAAGAATCTTTGCGCGGACTGAAAAAAATTAATGTTTCATGTTAAACATCTCAAATGCACTATATCGGATTTAGTGTTTAAAAAATTGTACACTGTACAAAAATATTGTTGTAAAATTAAATACACAATTAGAAAGTTAGGGAAATAAAAAAAATGTCGAAGAAAACTGATTTTGGAAGAGACTGAGAAACGGTTATACAACGACAGAAATAAGTACAAAAAGTTTACTTAATACTTCACCCTTGGAATAATTCATCTTAAAATATTTACTTCAGAAAGGAATACAATAAGTGATTACACCCATCTCTGCTTAGAGAAATGGCATAATTGTTTATAAACTGTACTAATGTATGTAACAAGTTTGCTATATATTTTTTTATATTATTGCAGTAACCAAGTTTCGTTAATCAGTATCAGTAAGTTGAAATTAATAAAACTGCTAAAGGTACGTGTCACACAACATCATAAGTACTTAATTGGCAGGACATAACTTATATTAAAACAATACTGTAGTACGTAAAAGCTGAACGAATGTGAAATACGATATTCTTATCTTATATTTAAAGGTATCGAACAGTGTTAAATGGCATAATTTTCAGTTTAAGGGTGTACTAGAATGGAAAACGTGCGTTTTGACAAAACGTCTCGTGGTGAATCGATAGCTACTACAAATGAGAGAAAACCCCTTTCTCCCACTCCCAGTCTTCCCGATAAGTTACGAGGATAGTGTGTATTCAGATTTTTATAGTTATAATATTGTAAATTCTGTCTTGACTTCCAGTACGAGTACAATATTTAATTAGTCACTCTCAAATTACACTAAAAACTAATATACTTATTTTTAAAACAGCTTTGGGATTACGTTGCCCATATCACGTTTGTTCCGATTCGATTCCAAACTGTCAGCTACATTTATCAAGGTTGCAAGTATCCACAGTCGATTCATATTCTTAACGCTTAAGACAGTTAAATGTCTTGTTGACACTCTACGACGAAAATCCCAAAATAAAAATTTCGTGAACTCAGTATCTAGAAGATCGCCTAAGCCCAGCCTAAACGAATGTCTTTTTCAATTCAAAGAATGACTCTAAGCGACAGAGACCGTATTCCTGTTAGAAAAATTATAGAAGTATTAAATATATTTCAATATATCAATTAAAAAATGATTAAGCACATTATATTTGGTGCTTACCCAGTAACCAAATGGAATTTTTGAAACTTGTGCATTAACAATCGCCCACAGGCTCCAGAAAAAATGGGATGCTAAGAGTAAAGGCTTCAGTTTCTTTAATAATGTGCTCCTCGTCAAACAAGGGGGAAATGCGAAGAAATTCGTCATCGGCGTCAGCAAAGTTGACCTTGTATTCTTCCCGTAAAACACTGATATAGCGGCGAATGTACGTGAGCTGTTGGTAGGAAATGGAATGAGTGTCATTAGTAAGTCAAAGTATTCAAGATGCTCTACTTATTTTGATATGGAGAACCAGATTCGAAATGCATTCTGTACTTACTTTTTCTGCTCGAGAAGGTAGATCTTGAGGAGTAAATGCAAAATTTGGATAAGCCTCCATATTGTAGTTGTAGCTCCATTCGCAGAAATGATTGGCAAGATCGAACCCACGATAATTATAGGAACAATACTCAAAATCAATCAGTACCAACTTTTCATCTGGTGTCTCCCATTCTGGCCGAATAAGAATGTTTCCTTCTTGTAAATCATTGTGGGCGAAAACTACAGGACTATTCACTGCCGGTAAGAATTGCCTTGAGAAAGATAGTAAAGGACATACACATCACAATTAAATAGAAAAATCTAACACGTCCCCTGAAATCTAGGTACCTTAATATATTACTTTATGCGACAAAACTCCCGCATGAGAAACCCGGTTACAAATTACAGAGGTTTCCATATTAACTTCAACTGAAATGCATAACATCTGTCATGCACTATATCCTCATAAATGCAATAATCATGAAATAGAGCTACACTTACTTGAGCCACATCAGTTCTGCATCCAAATTAAAGTCGACCAATTTTTGCAAAGTCTCTTGCGAACAGTCACTCACAGATGAACGGTTTGCCAAGCATTCACGTACATTTGCCATCCACCTATAGTAAAGTTTAAGTACAAACAATATAAAAACTAAGCACTTCTTTAATTGTGTTTTGGAAATAGTAGAAACAGGATTTTCTAAACGGGGTAGTCAATTTTCGGTACCAACTCATATTTAATGCACTTTTGTTTTTCGTTTCACAATGGTTGGCATGCGCGAATATATTTCGTAATTGATTACCTTTCCATGGTCCCCCATAACCAGGAGGGTTCCTTACTAATAGGAATATTTAAGCCATGAATTTGGGCAGTTTTTTGAGCAATCAACAAGCTAAGTTCAGTGTCACGCAGTTCCACAGTCAATAAAGGTCGTGCCTACAGGAAATAAAGAGAAAAGGGAAATGACATCAATACTAAACATAGCTATTAACTTGCTCGATTTGTACATAAAGTTTATCGTTGAATAAAATAATAGTAATTGGATCGGGTTAGCTGAAAACAGTTCTTACTGGAATGAATTCCTCCACTCGTCCTCCCGGGAACACTCCATAAAGTCTAGGTCCGAGTTTACGCTCAGACAATAAAGTGAAAATCACAGATTCTGTGATCAAGGATTCCAAGGCGCCTTCCCCATGCACCTAAAAGCACATCACATTACTACATTAGAACACGAAAACAGGAAATAATATTGTAACTACACTAAAATTTTCCTTAACGTTTCAATATAATTAATACTAAGCAATGCATTGCAAACAACAGGCACATATAGTGCAGCTAATCGTGCGACGGACCTGGGGCGAAGCGGTCGGGCTTAAGGGCCGTGAGTCGCTTTCATATCATCCTATGTTTAAATAAAGCTTCAGGATATACAGCATGAAATCTGCTGTCTGTCAGGTCTTTTTTTGGGATTAGCTGCACGGAATGCACGATATCATATATAAACTGTGTAACGTGATGGATTATAAAAGCACGTTAAAGACGGATAGGGAGCAATCCTGCATATTAATAATTTTAAACATGCGATCAAGTCTTTTACCTGGCCATAAAACCTGAGCAGAACTTGCACTGGCTCGTTGTGCTGAGGAGTCAAGGACAAAGGGAGTGAACAGTGGTACAGCCAGTTACTTAAACCACCACTGGAAAAAAACAATGTACAAGTCCAATTAACAATTGATCTACATCCCATATTCCAATAAGCATCAAATTACTTAACTCATTACAAGGATGATGGTTGAAGAGAGGCACTTAATATTTATGAGGAAACTGTCGAAAACAATGATGAAAGTGGCAGGATGATTGAGTTTTATGCTATCAGTAACGAATGTACGATACAGGAAACATGCATGAATTTTTGTCAATATTTCATGAAAACTACTATCATTTGTGAAAAATATTCCAAACTAGTTGAGAGGAATTATTCCCATTAGGATATTTCCTTGGATAATACATAACACATCCGCATATACACAATATATTTGTGGTTACAATATGAACGGTGCATTAAGAAATAACAAATGTGCTGGTAACTTTCCAAAGAAATTGACATGAGAAAACTCAATTGTAAATCGCTGATTAAATGCAAAAATTTGACCTTTCGTCTGGAATGCATTCTCCATTGTCCATTCAAATGGCAAAGTGGAGACACAAAGGAACTCAAGATATTGATTTACACGATTTTGTAATGGATAGTCTGGGCTAAAATTATATTCCTTCGATTTACACGCCAAATGCTGACTCCATGAGACATAATAATGTGTTGTGTAATCAATAAAATTCTTGGTTCATACGTTTGTCAATCTGCTAGTCCATCGCAAAATCGATTATACGTCATTCCTTCACCACCACCATAACCGATACGATTATGCATCATCCAGAAACTCGTCTGCGTGCCATTGTGTCAGCAGTCCACATCAACTTAAACTGAACATACACCAATCAAACTGAAATTCATGAAGCAGTCCAATGCTCTTAAGTAACTTTCTCGTGGAATTATTCAAAGTGCATTCACTGCAGTTTGTTTGGGCGTCGTCACCAGGTGTGCACATTGTGCATCCCAAAAAGCCCTTATGAATTAGGCTGATCGTTTAAAATTCTCACTTAGAATACACAATGAGGCTATTGATATATTAGCGATACATACAAATCACATCAAATTACGGCATCGTATAACATCCTATAACAACAGGTAGATAGAAAACCAAGATTAATTGCATGATTTAAACTGGGATTCATTTAAGATTTAAATCTTCAATGCCGTACGCCAGTCTGTCATACAAGATAAGAATGAGGTCGAGGTATTCCTAACGTAAAAATAGAAACCTTTCCCTTATAAAGATGCAAAAGAATATTTAATTCCACTTAATAAAATAATCTGCAAAACCCCCACTTTCACCTATATTGCTTTCCCTGCTCAAAATGTTAATATGAAGTATATGCATAAGTATTTTCTTTTTACTTATACACCTTAAAAAAACCCTGTGAGGATGCCTCCTGTCTAGTTTGATATTGCATCTCACCGTCATCCACTACAATACTTGGTGTTTCCGTGTTTTTTGAAACTGCAAGGTGATTACAAAGGCTCATGTCAGATAATAAAAAAAGGAATCTATGTTAATGAAACCCACTCTAGAAAATTAATTCTACAAGGGTATAAGACTTGAGAGGGATCCAGAACATGACTTTTGGGATTTGTAATGAAATCATAAAAGCAAAGCGCATTTGGAAGGTTTCACTTCTTGGAGTACAGTTACCAATTTGCTTAACAAATAAAAGGAATGAACCTTCAGAAAGAATAAAACTTCAAACGCTTTACCCGGTAGTCTTAAAAAGTACATACTTCGTGATTCGAATCATTCGTGAAGGTTCTAAAGTAAAGCCTTCATTTCCTATCTATCAGAACAAAATTTATCCTTGCACTTTAATGTTCTGAAGGTTTTCAAATAGCCCTTAACTATTGGCATTACGGAAATAGAGTCAAGGTGAACGAATAAATAGCCTCTGTACAATCTCTCAAATAATGTAAATAGCACATCCAACAGAACATTAAACACTTACGTTTGTAGTTTATACAAAAGTTAATAATGATGTGAGCAGAATAAGGGCATGATCCGATTGTCAGAAATGGTACTTCAATAGTTATGTTTTTACCATCACCCACTTTCTTTTTGTTAGAACTCTTAGCTACTGGATAGCTACTATAGGGCTTAAGGCTTCCAGGCCTCATTGACATCAATTGAATACCTGGTAATATTCCTACTTTTGACTTTAGGAATTCTGTGGAACTCTTTGGAAGCTTTCGAAGTGAATACTCAGCTTTTTCAGATGAAAAATATTGATAGATGATTGAAGTTAATCATTTCAACGTGACTAAACAATCGAAACATACAAGGTTCTTCGTGTACCGCTGACAGACAAGTGGAAAATAAACAAGTAAATGGGCTAGATTTTGTGCTAAATTAAGAAAAATTCGTAAGCCGATTACGTCCCACGTTTCCAATCGCTATTTTAGTCATTGTTTTATCTACACAGAAAACAGCTTGGTCCACGTGTACAACAAGGAAAATCTAGATTGGTAGGTAAAGGAGGGAATTGCGAGAGCGTCATACGAGCTTCCTTGTTCTCTAGTATTGAATATATTTTGCAAGCTCTTTATATAATATGCATATAGCAAAAGGGTTTATAGGAAAGCACCAAAATATTGATCGTTGCTTTAGTCCGGTAAGCCCGCTCCGTATTGCATGAGGATACTTTCATCTTTCCTTTTCGGAGAAAAAGGAGTAGAAAGCACACATTCTTTTATGGCATGATAGGACAAGCGAGTCGGTTTTTGCAAGGGCAAAAGAGTCATTTTCATCAATTATTGGTGCAATGGTGATGCTGAATTTGCAACGTTGTGTAGTGGTAGCTGTTTAAAGCGAGAAATGGAGTGATGATAGGATATAGTGAAACAAGTCCTTTTAGCCGCATTATCTCTTTGTTCCACTACATTTCTCATTAATTTTTCTAGAAACGCTTTAATAGCTGATGTTCTTGTACCATTCCCAGGCAGAGTCTGGACGTGATAGTACCGTCATGAGATTTGAAAAGTAAAATGTCATCAAAGGAAACAGAAAAGAGTAGCGTTTGTTATGAAATGTGCTTTATATGTCTCATTTCTTCTCCTTCATAACCATTCCTTTCAGAATATTACGAAGATGACCATGATGATGATGTAATAGAAATGAATGCCAAGCAGGTATCTAAAAACGCTTTTTCATTATTAGATTTGACTAAAACCTGTAGCAAGTTCACATATTGGGAAATACTTATGAATAATATTCACTTCATTCAACAAAAACTTCAGAGGATGGGTAGTCTAGCATTGATGATGTTAAGTACTTCATAACGTTTTCAATAGAACTATATGCTTACAATTATGTTAAATGAAGGGAGAATGGTTTATCACTCATTGAGTGAAATGACCGACTTTCGATACGTATATGCAATTCATCGAGTGGAGAAAGAAAACAGAAACATATTCCGATATTACGCTTCATAGCAAATTTATGTTGATCTTGCATTAAATATGCATGTTGCTGTTCCAACTTTTAAATTTTTAATGATACATTTATGCATTAATGTTCCCATGTTTTGTTATGTTAAGCCTTCCAATTTATACACAAAAACTAACTTAACCTCATGACCTGATCAGACGTTATTTCTAGACATATGTGTTTGCTGTGGAAGTCATCAAACGGGAAAGAATCGGGCAAAATTAAACTTGTATTTACGCACTAACAAAGCTTAAATACGTTTCGAGGTGATGAATAATTGAAATAATCCGGTGATAACTTTAAAAAGTACATATATATTATAGTATATTATTCAAGTATGATAATTATTCTCTTAAAGACTCGAAGTTAAAGTTAATCGTGTTGTGATAAGGGTAACATATCGCCTTTAAACTCGAAAAGCTTCTGTCAGACGTTATTATCAGAATGCCCCAGCATTATTTTTCAACACTATTGATTTGCGCGTTAGCAATAAACTATGCAATTTATATGCGGAATTCTTTAGCACGCACGTCACATGGTCCCATTTGACAATAACTTTCGTATGAAGTAGAAAAAACAGAGTATTTGAGGTACTCATTACATCATGCTACATTTTAAAAGACTTGATTAGTAAGTGAAAACTGGAATGCCTTTTTTAGTAATTACTAATCTAGTATTTCAGGCTCAGGTACTGTAATTGAT
>JAANSM010001254.1:0-19795 GCA_036850725.1 Orchesella villosa | reverse complement strand
AAAAAATAAAAATTAGATATTTGGAATCGTCATTGTTTAAAATTTCTAATGACCTAGCGACCACGGGTCGGGTTTGTAGGATGCAAATAAGATGCGCAGGATGCAATATGGTCGCTTTACTTATTATATTTTTTATTAAAAAGATAAATTGGGAAAATTTACAAACATTTTTCGAACTTGCAAAAGACCTGTCTGAATTCAGTACATTGTACAATCCACATATAAAGCACATTAAGGAATTGTGCCGCCAAGACGCCGTCAATTTTTTAGACATGCTTCATGATTTTTTTTAAGAAATTTGAAGAGGACTGTCTCCAACTAATTGATGCTCATGCAGAGGCAATAGCAAATGGTAATCTAAATCAGCTCATCGAAATAAAAAGGTAAGGAATGCATTAAGACTTCAGTCATTCCGTATGCAAAATAAATTGTCATAAAAATTGCATTTTCATCCTAATCCAAACAGAACATCGTACAAAATTAAAGCCATATCAGAAAATCTGAAGACTGAATTCGAAGCAATAAAATTGGATCTCAATAAAGTCATCAATCAGTGCCTCGGAATGATGCAGGAGCTAGTAAACACCAAATGTGTGATAAATTCAATGAGAGACATTGACACATTGATGGTTATTGTTAGGAAAGAGGTCCGTAATCATTAATTAATTTGATAATTTGACATTTCTCTATAAATTAGCATGTTATGATTTCCTAAAATGGCATTTTGTTTTACTTATTTTGTTAAAGAGAATTGCATTTCTAAATCGACTCGTCGAATATACCAGATTGGCTTATTATTCACTAAAACTCGTGACGTTTCATAGACCCCACATGCACCGAAGACTTCAACGTCCTTATGCACAAATTAAAAATCAGTTCCAAATCTTGACGAGGAAGTATGAGGCAAGAAACTTTGAAAGTGAACTGGATAATCTTACTGAGAAGATAGAGAAATTTACGAGTGAATGGATAGAACCACTATTGCAATCCTATGGAGAGGTGGGGGAAATGGGAAAGGAGAAAGCACTAAAAAATCTTCAGAATGCGTAAGTAGTTTTTCACTTAAACTTTAAAAACAAATATGTTTATTTTTGGGATGGGTAAAACCCTTAGGACACAGGTTTTAGTGACTAAACTATCTTATTCAAATAGGATGGAAGTGGCTGATACGTTGGATACTGCAGTCAGAAAAATTAAAGCAGAATGGGACGCGGTGAAGGATAACTGGTGTAAGACATTGGGTCGTTGTATTGTAAAAGAGACGAAGTTCTGTAACGGACTATTAGTGAGTCAAGGCATTACCCCGATGAATACTTAATTTCTTTTAAGGTTTGCAGATACCAAAAGATTTATAGGTAAAACCGTTACCTTAGGAATCTAAACTGTTGTAAATGTAAATAGCTCTGATTAAAAAATATTTAGACTACAAATGTATTGTAGAAATAATCCAATGATCTGTAAAAGGAAATAAATCGTTTTTATTTAACTATTCTATATAAATATTAGAAGTATTTCATGCGCTGTGATTATTATAAAATACTCTCCCTGTCACTTGTGTGTAAAAACTGATTTCAAATCGCTAGTTGATGTAAAAAAACACTTCTCTTCAAGTTCAATTTATTTCAATGATGCGCCCGTTTCGATCCTATTTGATGCATGTTGTTTCATTACAACAAAAGTTATCTAAAACTGTTTGCATATCCTGAACATATTTGTTCATTAACTTTAGATAAGTAACTACTTACGTAATGCTGAGAATACTTTAAGTGCTTTCTCATTCGCCATTTCCCCCAACTCTCTGTGGGAAATCTGGTGAAGATGTAACATTTCAAAGTTGATTAATATGTATATTTGTACTTCATATTCTATATACGAGAAATAATATAGTATTATGACTTGTTGTATTAGTTCTAGACACTGATTTGACTGACTATATCAGTGTATGTGTTAGTATGCTACATATATTTCATAAGAAATTTTGTAGATTCGTTTCAAGGTTTAATTTACACGTACGGTATACAATATCTACACGCATAAACAAGTATCAATAGTATCGTATGAGTTTTGCTATACATCCATATACATGCAACATACGTACAACAAACATTATATATAAAACACTTCAATGTGCATTTCATATTGACTTCTAATTATTTATTAATTGTTTTTTATGAACTAAACATATTGAGAACCTACATAATCACAATCACACTGTATATTGCATTGAACATTATCAAGTTACTTGTTACTGGGAATTTGGTGCAGGTTATAAACTTTTTCTTGCAAAGATACTATTGACATTATTCTCATCATCTCTTTTCAACCATCTTCTGAATCAGTTGTAAGTAAATGTGAGATTAGCGTAGTTTATTAAATTTTCAGTGACAAATCTAAATTTGACATCATTTCTAACAAAACAGTGTAAATTTAAATGGAGAACTTGAGCCTCATCTCCTATAATTATTATTAAAAGAGAAAGTGAACCTACCAGCGAGCAATATAATATCCTGCCCGCCATTGAAGAACTATACACGAGAAGAGCCAGAAACTGATAACGCCTACGCTGCACTAAAATAAGTTTACAATGCCGATGTCAAACGAGGTATTTTTAGTATTTTAAAACACCTTACAGTAATTAAACTACGGAACGCTTGCGTCTTGCAAGGGAAGTATAATTTTTCCATAAAAAATAATTGCTAGACAATATCTCACCACTTTCTTATAACATCCTGAACTATAACATTTCCTAACCATATAATTTACTAATAATGCTTCTAATCACTTCTTTTTTTCATAGTTAGACGATTTCTACGACGAGACAAAGCAATACGGGATTGTTGAAAAAGAGGTCGCGGAGACGATCAACGCTAACGCATCCCTTTCATCATACAAAACAACCTACTTGGCTATAACCTACATGTACAAGGCCATGAAAGAAAAATTCAAAAACAAAATACTTAAAAGACTGTTACGATTGCAAAAGAAGAGACAAGTTATTGAATCACGGATAGCTGCATCGAACACCATGAATGTTACAGTTGCAAGGATTCGTCCGGCAGCATGGCCACCGCGCAGACCAACAACACAGCAGGAGTTAGTAATATGATCGTGATCTTAATGATTCACACCCACAAATATATACATTTTTAAATAAACAAAAAAGTTTATTTTAAATTTTTAATGCAGCTTAGATAAGGAGATGAAAACCGGATATTCTAAGTTACAAGAGAAATGGTATACCATGAAACTGGAATTATATGCTGACCTCAGTGATTGCATTTTGAGAATGTTGAAGCTACAGCAGGAGTGCAGGAGAAGCACACTAACACGAGGGTCTACCGCTTCTATTCGTTAAGTTCAAGTTACAATGCATTTATATCTTATCCTGACAATTTATAAATAATTTCTATACGATTAATTAACCAAGAAAGCGATTAAAAACATTTAAAAATTTTGAGTTCTATGGCGTTGCAGATAATGACAGTATAATTGATAGTAGGAGGAGGAGGGCAAGAGATCAATTATCAGATACTTCTGCTGTAATTTTTTATGTTAATTCTGTTTGTCTGAGAGGGTCTTAGCTGAACCACGCAATGTATTTAATTATTTTATCATGAAATAAAAAGTGTTACTATATTTTAAACCGACAGCTATACACTTAATCAGAATCATATTTCCCATTACAAATTTTTTCGGAAGCACTTACAAATAATTTGGCAACGGCAAAGTTCTCCTTAAAGTTCAATACAGCTTAGTGTACTTGCATGAATTATGTAATTGATCCATGAATTTGATAAATTTGTACTTCAACAAATGCTATACGCATTGATTGATACGATGGTAGGAGTGGAGAAAAAAATTGGACAGAATATCAGCAGAAATGACGATTGAAGAAGTGGGAACCTGTAGTTGATGTAGTGCATAAAGTGCATTCATGTGCCTTTTGCATATGATGTAGGTGATAAGGTAACAAAATTGTTTCAGCTTTCACATTGTGCTTCAATTATATTCCATTATTGTAATCAGTGCGCATACGAGAGCATACATTCATTCTTGATTCATCAACCTAAAGCTTATAGACCTATTTAAGGCTAAATTCATCTAAAGATTTTAGACTAACTTCATCAATTAAAGCTAAGTATGAATGTCTAAATTCTAATATCAAATCTATCTCCATAAAACAAGCATTGTTAAGATAGATACCGTGGAAAATATGAAAGAAGGAATAGACCATTTACATGATATACTTAAACCTTTTGTATTAATCTCTTACTCATCTCATGTAGAGGATTTACTTCATTGAGCTGGGAATGATGAAATATGTATATAGGTATACTACACAGCCACAGCACTTTCTGTAACATATGGTGATAAACGGCCAAAACCCATGCAAAAAACAGCCAACCGTCAAACAAAAAATAGCCAAAAGCATATAGTGCCTACGTTTGAGAAGTGTGGTCAGCAGTATTTCTTTAAATCAACAAATTAATCCATTTTTTTGTCACTTACTTATCCTTACTTTTCCATATCCGTACTTTCAAATATTTCGGCGTAGCTAAACTAGTTATACCAGCTCATTTTAAATTTTTTGATTTGAATTTTTGATAATTGGAAGTTTTGATGGGAAATATTTATAGTATCTACTCCATGTGCTTTGTTAATACCATTCAAATGGTGGTAGACACACCGACATGGCAACAATCCCATGCCTACCTTCAGCAGATTATAGAAGACAAGAGAATGGAACTTAACATGAATCTGCTGGAATCGAAAACGCTTACGATGCCGTTAAGTGCTGAGGTAATTTGAAACAATTAATCAATTTCAATTTAACTACTTGTGACTTGTGACTTGTCAGCATCTTATGACATCATAATTTAGTAATTTACTATCACCCTTCTCCTCATTTCTGACATAGATATGTACATTTTTGGACAACCGTGTGAAATGTGTGACATTCGCAGAAATGATCTTGGACATGATAACATCAAACAAACATTTCTTATCATACACATCACAATACTTTCCTATTGCGAAGATGTACGAGACAGTGAACAACAAATTTAAAGAACTACTTAACAAGCTTTTACCGTTGGCTACGAAGATACAAGATATTGAGTCACGTACGCATGGAACATTGTCAAGGAATACTGCTGAGATGAGCGTTGAAGAATTGCTGAACGTCATGTCATGGTTGGAGGCCGATATCAAGTAAGTAACGAAGTGATAAATATTGTTATGATTTACACACGCATAATATTTATGTACTCATTTGTTGGTATAAACAAGTGTTCATTCAAGCTTTTTATTTTGTCTCGTTATATAGCTCATCTTCTGAATTGACAACTGAATTTTCTAATTTAATGAAGGAGTGGAATGATCCAAAGGTGGATTTATTAGGCGTGATCAAAGCCTGCGCTTTAAAAATGTTTAAGTTGGCTAAAGATTTGGAGCAAGCACTCTGATCTAATGTTCCTAAGGGTGAAATTTAATTTAGTATTTCTGTTTTTGTGAACTTTATAACTTATTGACATGATCTTATGTACTCGTCAGCTTTTAAGTCGTGAGCCCTGGCTTGCTTGCTATGTATACGCATGCTTAACGCCACTACTGATATTACAAATCTGATACCGCATTGCTATGTAACGTATTAGCACTAGTTAGGGCTCACGACTTACGAGCTGAGGAATAAATCCTTAAATTATATTTAAATCTAAAATTGAGGAAGGTTTTAAAATTTAATACAATTTTGCGGGGGTCTCGAAAGTTTTATAGCGGGGGTCCTGAATCTTTTCCAACGCGCCAACATTGTTGGAGGCATTTCAAACCCACTAAATTCCGAAATTCCAGGATTCTGGTACATTTTTTCGAGTATTTTAGAGTTTTTCGAACATTTTCCGAACTTTTCAGCATTTTTTGAGCATTTTCCGGGATTTGTAAAGTATTTTTCGAACATTTTTCGAACTTTTCAGTGTTTTTCGAGCATTTTCCGGGAATTTTCAGTATTTTTCGAACCAAGAATCCGGGATTTTGGTGCTTACGAAGGAGATCCGGGAATTTCGGAATTCGCGTTGGAAGTCTCTATAAAACTTTCTGGACCCCCGTTTTATAGACTTTCAACGCGAATTCCCGAATCTCTTTCGTAAATTCCGGATTTTGAGTTCAAAAAATGCTCAAAAACACTAAAAAGTTCGAAAAATGTTCGAAAAAACTAAACATTCTCCGCAATGTACCAAAAAAATGTGATGCATGAAAGTTTAATTTGTGTTACCGGATGTATTATAGCTTCAAGCTATAAGTTAAACGTAGCTTACTTCCACGAAATACTTTCTAGAAATATCTTATAAAACTAATAATTTTAAATCCTAAACTGAAATCTGTATTTATAAGTTTGTTTTGTATGCCTTCAATATAGACAACTACTATCATGATTTTCTTCCTGAATGTTTACACCGGGTTAAAATACTCACAAGAGCTTTTAATGCATATCATTGAATTTGAGTAGCCTCATATTTGGGTTAAATCACGATTCAATTTTTGACACACCATAAAATTTGGTGAGTTGCTTTTGATTTTGTTTTTCCTCGCTCTGCTACCTTTTTCATGTTTCGGGGATTTTCAAACCAACTTTTTGATACTACTTCTATGATAATATTGAAAATTCAAATCCGCAATCAATAATCACAAAAAAAATTATTTCAATTTCATATTCAGATCGCATTCAATGCAAGTACAATTCCGTCCAACGTAATTTTAAGGTAGTTGAATTTTCTTAAAAACAATCCGTAGTGGTGGAAGCGTTTCAGCATGATACTGTTCGGAGCAATCCAAAGCAGTTCGTATAAAAATTTATTTTACGAATATTTTCAGAATCGAACAACATTAAAACATTACGGGAAATAAACTGCTTGGAACGTGTCTCAGATTCTTTTGTGATTTGTATCTTTACAGTAATAACATACCATATTATGTTACTACTGTTTCCAATGGTAGTTATATTCTAATCTGTATTGGTAGAAATAGTTGTCGATTCATTTTTGGGGGTGTCATAAGTTCAAATGTACTAAATGGCCAATTGTAAATCAGAAAACAACGTTTAAAATTTTAATAATTTGTCAGAAGACATGCTTTCAGAAGATTATTCCTAAAAGGCTTACATTTCTTGTTCATATTCATCCCATATTATTCGCGTTTTCGTGTTCTTTACGTTCCTGTATGTATGATGTATGAAAACAAAAAAGGTCACGTATAAAGTATAAACAATGAAGACGAAGTCATTCAAAATAAAAAATAGCTCTGGTTTTAGAATATGGTGTAATGATTAGAATGTAATCACAATTATTAGATTGTGCGCATCACGCAAGAAATGGTGAATGGAACAATAATTTATGTGACGTATTTATTCAAAGGTAGAAATGCAACGAGAACGAGAATTGTCGAGACTGTAACAAGAACTGACAAGAAACATTTTATTGCGAGAATGCAATATCTTTTCACGACTTCTTTGGGTATATTACCAATTACCAACATATATCTCGCTCTTCAAAGCCGCGACGTGTATTGTTCATCCCATCAATAATCAATGAATATCAAGTATACTCGTCTTCATTTCATTTGTTTGAAAAAACTTTGTTTTAATTACTTGTGACCTGTGTCAAATTCTTTGTTCTTGTGACAATGTTGAGTGTGACTTCTAGTCGTTCTAGTAGTTAACTAATTGTGTGTGCTCATTTGTTCGTCCGTTGATTCTCGTGACATTTGACCGGATACCACAGTGACCGACACTATACACCATTGACCATAAAACTCATCGCTCGTTTTATTGCTGATTGCTTCATCATTAAACATCAAACGTTGAACGTAATGGATTTAGTTAGAGTTGCTCCTCAACTCCCAGAGGATATTCTTCCGTTGGAGGTAAGTATATCAAAATTACTGATTACTGGTTACCGACATGACACATGAGTCATGTGACATGACGCCTGACTGACGTATTTATTTTTTTGTAATTCTTTGTCATTTGTTGTTTGTCGTCACCGTATTAACAATAACGAAATCCTCGAATCATCCTCTCTAATCCTAATAATCCAGCATTCTAATTGAATTTCTTATCGATCAATTTTCTTTGTGTTTTTTTCGCTTGTGCAGGTATGGGGTCTGATATTGGATCATCTGAGGTCACCATCGGATTTAATAAATTGCAATCAAACATGCAAAGCATGGGCAAGGCTTCTGGAGCTCAGAAAGACAACATTTCTTATGCCACAGGTAAAACATCAAGTCAATACACTCAACACTAACTAGACTAGTGGCACTAGTGCCAAAGCCAATACCAAATACTGCTAACAGAGAAAACATCAAAATTATTCAGAAAAAATCTCAATAATTTGTATTCCATCTCTTTCATCTTTCATCTTTAGGTGTTTCCTCTACTCTACAAGTATTTGGGTGATACTAGAAAAGCGAATGAAGAAAGCGAGACTGAGGATGAGGATGAAGACTATGTAACTTACAAAGAAAAAGAATCAGAAAGAGAATACGCTAAGCTAAACACAGTTCTCCAGATGCGTCTCGTTTCTCATTCCTGGAAAGAGTCGGTGGATACTTACTACCAAGATCATGATGCCAGAAATGACATCGGCTTTTCGAAACAGATTGAGGATGAGGATGATGAGCCATCAGAAATTCCCATTCTTCCTTACACTTTTTCTGTAGATAACTTGGCTAAATTGGAAACCTGGGTTTCAAAGGATTTTCCTCCAGACTGCAACCCATTCATTACTCGCTATGTTGTCTACAGGGAGGACTGTCAACGATATGAATATTTGGACGCTGATGATGATGAACACGAAGCCGACTTAGAGCGTTTGCAGCCACAATTAAGAACCAGCTTCAAAACCCTACTGGAATCGTTCGGCTCGCAAATCTGGACAGTTCGCTTATCTTTCTGTGGGAGTGACTCCAGCAGAATAGAACTCTACCGACTTGTGCGTAGTTACTTAATTCTCATGCCTAATTTGAAGGCAATCTACATTAATGACGAGCTAGAAGAAAATGGAGGTTCATTTGAAGAGCTCCTCCGAAAGGAACCTATGCCGGCGTTAGGGCACTTGAAAATACTCGACATGTCACCTATAACATATCCCATTTCAATAGGGATCTTGTGTCAAAATCCGAAGCTACGCAAGGTGTCAGTCTACGGTCGTTTTGAGGAAGTTGTCCCTTTATATATGCTTAGAGGTTTTGGCCTCCCCGAACTTGAACAATTGCGAGTGGGTTCATTACATTCCAAGGTTGATTTGGGCCAGGTACAAAATCTCGTTTGCGAAAATCTTAGAGGTTTTAAGCTAACCGTGACGGGAAAACAATTGAAAGACGTTTTTGGAGCTCTTTCAGCCTCCTCTTTTTCTTCCTCTCTTGAGCACTTAATCCTTACCGTTTGGAATTTTCCTGATCCTATTGAGAACGATTTAGAACTGGAGCATCTAGAGCAGCAGTTGGAACAGCCAGAGAGGCTGATAGAGGATCTGGAGCAGCCACAGCGGCAGTTGGAACCGCCAGAGCAACAGTTGGGGCAACCAGAACAGTGGTTGGAACAGCCAGAGTAAAAGTTGAATCTGCGTAAAAAACTCGAATCTCGAATCGAATCTCGAAAACTCGAATCGTTAAACATTTCCCGCCATATTGGCGCGAAATATTTAACGATTCATTATTCAAATTTCCTAATTACTTGAGAACTATATTTTACCAGCAATAGATAGAGGAGAAAATTCTCTATAAGTGCACGGAGAATCTTTCGAAAATTCACCGGGGAAGTTACTTTTTCACTAAGCTAACAGGCAATAGTCTTAATCCTATTTGATGAATGTTGTTTCGTTACAACAAAAGTTATTTAAAACTGTTTGCATATCCTGAACATGTTTGTTCATTAACTTTAGATAAGTAACTACTTACGTAATGCTGAGAATACTTTAGTGCTTTCTCATTCGCCATTTCCCCCAACTCTGTGAGAAATCTGGTGAAGATGTAACTTTCAAAGTTGATTAATATGTATATTTGTACTTCATATTCTATATACGAGAAATAATATAGTATTATGACTTCTTGTATTAGTTCTAGACACTGATTTGACTGACTATATGACTATATCGTTTCAAGGTTCAATTTACACGTACGGTATACAAGATTTACAAGCATAAACAAGCAATAGTATCATATGAGTTTTGCTATACATCCATACATAATATGCAACATACGTACAACAAACATTATGTATAAAACACTTCAGTGTGCATTTCATTTGGACTTTCTAATTCTTTATTAATTGTTTTTTATGAACTAAACATTGAGAACCTACATAATAACGCTGGGTACGAGCATTCGTATTGCATTGAGCATAATTATCAAGTTGCTCGTTACTGGGAATTTGGTGTATCAACATTTTCTTGCAAAGGCACTAATGACATTATTCTCATCTCTTTTCAACCATCTTGTGAATCTGAATCAGTTGTAGGTAAATGCGTGGTTAGCGTAGTTTATTAAATTTTCAGTGACAAATCTAAATTTGACAGTGATTTCTAACACAACAGTGTAAATTTAAATGCAGAATTTGAGCCTCATCCTATCTTTTTTAATTGTTAATTATTATCGAAATAGAAGGTGAACCTACAAGGGAGCAATATCCTCCATCGAAGAACTATACACGAGAAGACCTTGGAACTGATAACGCCTACGCTGCACTAAAATAAGCTTGTAATGCCGACGTCAAACGAGGTATTTTAAAACACCTTACAGGAATTAAACTATGGAACGCTTACATCTTGCAAGGGGAAAATAATTTTTCCATAAAAAATAATTGCGAGACAATATCTTACCAGTTTTTTATAACATCCTGAACTATAACATTTCCTAACCATATAATTTACTAATGTTATCTATATATCACTTCTATGTTCCATAGTCAATGGATTTTTACGACCAGGCTAAGCAATACGGGATTGCTGAAAAAGATGTCACGGACATGATCAACTGCAATGCATCGCTATCATCATACAAAACAACCTACTTGGCTATAACTGAAATGCACAAGGCAATAATAGATAAATTCAAAAACAAATTAATTAAAAGACTGTTACGGTTGCAAAAGAAGAGACAAGTTTTTGAATCACGGATAGCTGCATCGAACGCCATGAATGTTGCAGTTGCAGGGATTAGAGCGGCAGCATGGGCACCGCACATACCAACACAGCAGGAGTTAGTAATGATCGTGATCTTAATGACTTACAACCACTAATAAATACATTTAAATAAATAAAATGATATTTTAAATTTTTAATGCAGCTTAGATAAAGAGATGAAAACCGCATATTCTAAGCTACTAGGGACATGGTATACCATAAAACTGGAATTATATGCTGACCTCAGTGATTGCATGTTAAGAATGTTGAAGCTGCAGCAGGAGTGCAAGAGAAGCCTACTAACACGAGGGTCTAACGCTTCTATTCGCTAAGTTCAAGTTACAATGCATTTATATCTTATCCTGACAATTTAAAAATAATTTGTATGCAATAAACCAAGAAAGCGATTAAAACAGTTGATGTTGATTCGGATTGGCTGAGAGGGCATTAGCTGAGCCACGCAATGTATTTACCTATTGTATTAGAAAATAAAAAGCTTTATAATATTTTAAATCGACGGTTTACACTTAATCAGAATCATGTTTCCCGTAACACATTTTTTCTGAAACACTTACAAATAATTTGGGAACGGCAAAGTTCTCCTTAAAGTTCAATATAGTTTAGTGTACTTGCATGAATTATGTAATTGATTCATGAATTTGATAAATTTGTACTTCAACAAACGATATTAGCATTGATTGATACGATGGTGAGAGTGGAGAAAGTAATTGGACAGAATACCAGCAGAAATGACGATTGAAGAAGTGGGAACATGTGGCATTCATTATTCATTTCATACCAATATTACAAGTGAGTATAAAATTATAAATCATGAAGTAAAACCAAAATTCTTTAGTCTTGATAAAGAATAATCAGTGAACTCTTAGCCTTGATATGTCTTTTATTCATTTGGCATTAGGATATTTAAAGTGCATTCATGTGCCTTTACATAAGATGCAGGGGATAAAGTAAGTAAAATTGTTTCAGCTTTCATATTGTGATTGAATTATATTCCATTATTGTAATCAGTGCGCATACGAGCATACACTCATTCTTGATACCTGAACTTAATTCTTATAGACGTCTTTAAGGCTAAATTCGTCTACACATTTGATGATGCTAACTTCACCAGCTAACGATAATGTAGATATTTGATATTTCCACTATCTTGTGGATGCCCAAATTTTAATATTAAATCTATCTCTATACGCACAAGCATATTGTTAAGATACCGTGGAAAATATAAAAGAAGGAATAGACGTTGACATGATGTATCTTGTATTAATCTCTTACTCATCTAATGTACACGATTTAATTCATGGAACTATGGGAATGATGAAAATGAATACATGTATATGTATACAGCAAAGCCACTGCGCTTTCTGTAACATAGGATGCTAAACGGCCAAAAGTCATCCAAAAAACATCCAACCGTCAAACAAAAAACAGCTAAAACATATAGTGCCTATACAGCCTACGTTTGGGAAGTATTAGTGTGGTCGGCAGTATTTCTTTAAATTAGCTATTAATCCATATTTTTTGTCAAGTACTTATCCGTAATTATCCATATCCGTACTTTAAAGTATTTCGCAGTAGATAAACCAGTAATTCCAGCTCATTTAAATTTTTTTGATTGGAATTTTTGGTAATTGGAAGTTTTGATGGGAAATATTTATTCTATCTCATCCATGTGCTTTGTTAATACCATTCAAATCGTGGTAGAAACACCGACATGGAAACAATCCCATGCCTATCTTCAGCATATTATAGAAGACAAGAGAATGGAACTGAACATGAATCTGCTGGAATCGAAAATGCTTACGATGCCGTTAAGCGCTGAGGTGATTTGAAACTTTGAAACATTAAATCAACTTCAATTTAATTACTTGCGACTTGTCAACATCTTATGACATCATAAATTACTAAATATGACTAATACCTTATCGTTTTTTTACACAGATATGCACATTTTTGGAAAACCGTGAGAAATGTGAGACATTCGCAGAAATGATCTTGGACATGATAACATCAAACAAACATTTTTTATCATACACATCACAAGACTTTCCTATTGCGAAGATGTACGAGACAGTGAACAACAAATTTAAAGAACTACTTAACAAGCTTTTGCCGTTGGCTGCGAAGATACAAGATATTGAGTCACGCACGCATGAAACATTGTCAAGGAATACTGCTGAGATGAGCGTTGAAGAATTGCTGAACATTATGCCATGGTTGGAGGCCGATATCAAGTAAATAATGGAGTGATAATTATTAATATGATTTACATACGCATATTTGTGCACTTATTTGTTGGTTTAAACAAGTGTTCATTCAAGCTTTGTATTTTGTCTCGTTATACAGCTCATCTGCGGAGTTGACAACTGGATTTTCTAATTTAATGAAGAAGTGGAATGATCCAAAAGTGGATTTGTTAGGCGCGATCAAAGACTGCGCTTTAAAAATGTTTAATTTGGCTGAAGATTTGGACCAAGCGCTCTCAGTCTCGTCTAATGTTGCTGATGGTGAAGTTTAATTACTATTTCTGTTTTTGTTATATTTATAACTTACTGACATGATCTTATTTTAAAACCTTAAATTCTATTTAGATCTAAAACGAGGAAGGTTTTAAAATTTAATACAATTTTGATTACTCTACTCTCCCGGTTTGTCTATGCGAACTATACATAAGTCGAAGTTAACTTTAGTTATATCGCTAGTTTCGAATTTGAATCTAAAAATAGAAAGGGATGACAATTAAGTAAGTGGATTTATTGAAAAATGCGAATCTTAACGGCTATATTGAACTAGCGATTACAGTTGGAAAGGTAGCTATGTAAATTAGGCTTTTTGCTATAACCCTTTACTTGCATAAACTATATGTATTTGGTTCATGAGTTTTTTCTTAAACAAACTATATCGATAGCGATATTGCAAATTTGAAAAAAAAAGTTTGTAATGATCCTGATTATAACGACTTATATACCTTCTATCTTTAACGATTGACCATCTGCAATGGTAATCATATCATACCAGATTACCAACCATCATCATTATTACTTAGAATTTAGATTGTTTCTCGCTACCTTTAGTTAACAATATGTTTTATTTAGTGCATTATATCCTTATTTTTCGTTGGTCAGTATAAAAATAAATACACATACATAAAATCATGAGTCTTGATAAGCTTATTAAATTTATTTGGCATAGAATATTAACGTGCATTCATGCGCTTTTGTGTTAGATGTAGGTGATAAGGCGACAAGTCTATATCAGCTTTCACATCCTGATTTATATTCTGTTTTTGTAATCAATTTGTATAGTTCATACATCGATTCTTGATACCTGAACCTTAAGCTTCTAGACTTCTTAAGACAATACTTTGACACATTTGAGGCTATGTAAAGCATTTAACATAATGTTTACATTTCGATTCTTAAAGTTATACTTAGGTTTCCCTGTTTTTTTGAAGGACAACCTCTAGTGAAAATCACATGAGTCAGGCACGCTATATCCTATAATTCTCATCTGGATTATTATATAAAACCCCTTCTCTCTATTAACTAAAGCACTGTTAGGGTACTGTGCAAATATGAAAGATGGAATAGACTTTTACATTATATAACTACATTTTGTATCAATCTCCTACTCATCTCACATCTGAAATACAGGATTTATAATTTATATCATGGAGCTGAAAATGATGAAGTAATATAAGTTTATATACATACGTGGATGATTAATATGATTATATATATACTACTACAGCCACAGCGCTTTCTGTAATCTCACAAATGATAAAAACATACCCGGATTCCTTTCGCTTTGGGTAGCAGAAACTGGAAATATAGTAGTGGAATGGTATATATATATAGTATTGCAATGCAAAAAAGGATGCACATAGCCTATTGTATCCTTCACATAATAAGTTTATTATTATAGACGCTTGTTTTTTTGCTACTGTGCTGTCCCCAATATCACGTTCAATTTAACATTTTTACACTCCTCAAAAAATTTAGTAGTATTCACTAAGGCCCTAACTAATCGTAAAAGGAGGTGAAAGTTTAACTACTAATTTGAATACAGTCAGTATATTCTATTTTGAACCGTAAGTTTTTGCATTGTAAGTGATTTGTATTGTAGTGTGTAAATTTTTCCTTTTTACGTTCTTGTGAATATTTACTAATACAAGAAACTTTACTGTTGACTGTCAAATATATTTTCAGAATAGAATACTGCACACCTTAAACATGCGCGTTCGAGGTTACAACTTATTAACACCACTTCAGCGATTAAAGGCCTTCCAAAACATTGAAAATTTCGCGTATTCCATTTTAAGTCATCTTAATGATTTAGATTATGACTTTCGGAAAGTGGTAATAATTCAAATGAATTATAGAAGGTTATTATTATATCTTCACCTTAACGACTTCTGATTAATATTATGTGTAAACTCTTTTTTACTCCTCATGTTTTACAGATTGTCCAATGCAATGGGAAATTGTTATACTCTCAACGATATCGTCGACAAACACGGCAAATAAGGGGGCTCATTACATCAAATCCATCTTCTCCACTGTGTCCATTGTACATGGTCATTTGTGACAAGCTTACGAGCTTGAAACTGAAAGTAAAAACTTTCAATCAGAAGTTTAAGCAAATTTCGAAAATGAGAAAAACTAAATACACCGAGATAATCAAAATACATCGCAAGTTTCGCAAAAATGTCAACGACGAGATGTCACACTACGGAGTACACATGATGAAGACATGTTGCAGGTATGTTCGCATATTATCAGATAAACTAAAAGACGATGAGTTACAACAGAACATTCGAATCCTTTGACGTAAAAAACAATGCTATTTTTTAAATCCATTTTATAGTTCCATTGCTGCGCTAAAGTCTCAATTCCTAGACATGCTAGGGGAATGTGAATCGATGGAGATTGCTGTGAGAACTGGTATCAATGAATGTAACCAGTGCATCGATTCGATGGCACACAGTGTTCCAGCGCAACAAGCACGGGGTGAAGAGTGATTTGGTTAATGACTTCGCGTTGGTTTTATCTAGTAGTCAGTAGTAGAATTTCATTTGTATTTATAGGTTTCCAAAAGAATGTAAGATAAAACCAGTTAGATTGTTCGTAATCTTTTTGTTTTCTTTACTTCATGTAAAAGATTGGTAAATATTACTAGTGATTATATATAGTTAACATACATTATGTCAGATCAAGTTATGATCCTTCTTGCATCTGATATGAGATGGGATTATATTAAATAATATTGTTCTAGAATTATCAAAGTGCAACGGTGTATTTAAGTTGTTATCGAAGAATGCTACCATGTGTCGTAATTTGAGAGATAGAAGATAGTACTTAATATATATAAGCAAATTCAAATTAATAATGAGAGTTAAAAGAGTTTTCCTAGTTTTATCACTATTATCTTTAGAGAAAGTTTGTTACTTACCTTGAAACAATCCAAACCGTTTGAGTAAACGTAAAATAATATTGGATGATGAATGTATTACTTCCTGCTTAGGCTGAGCTGATTATATAGTCAATAGTTGTGATTGACTCACAATTTGTTAGTAATGATTTTGTCCTACTTATTATTGTACGTTGTACGCAATTTAAATTATTAACTTTTGGACTAGATTTTCAACTTCTAACATTACTTATTAAATCAAGTTGTGATCTTGTTTTGTTTGAATGTACCACAGTTTGAATTTCCACTTATTTCAATTATTCATTCACTTCACTTCAAAGCACTTCCTACTTTTTCATTACAATTATAGGTATTGTTGTGCATTCCTAATCCTCATAATTATGCATAAAAACTTATTTCATGGAGGCCTCAAAATTATCAAATTTAAAATAATCGTGACTATAAGTATATATCACGGGGAAAGTTGAAAGTTATGGAGATTTTACTTTCAATAGTTTCAATAAAATAAATGGCTTTAGTTTAAACTTAAAGAAGTCCACAAGCCAAAAGTCAATCACAATCACACGCACTAGCACATAATTTACTCACATTCTCATATTATGTCACTTTACTCGCAACTCGCATGTTAATAAAAGATACCAAAAGAACAAACTATGGTTATTCAAGGACCAACTTTATACTGAGGACCTTACCAGTTTTGAGGCATAACTTGGACATTCATTACTTTTTCTCGAAAATAAGTCAATGTCACGTCGAGTGTAAGGTAAACAACAACAAATGTTCGAGAACGTTCCAATCCCTTCTCTTTCTGTCCCTTTTCTTCGGGTTTTGGGGACGAATTTGAGATGGACCCTTTAAAATCTTGTCCTAGTTTTATTACTTGTTTCCTCTCCAGCTCCAGATTACATATGAGAACCGCGTCTTCACTCTTCAGTCTTGACAATCTAATATACGAGTAATATACGAGTAATATAGTATATAGTAATATACGTATATACAACAAAACAATATATATGACATACTGTATATGTGAAAATATCCTCACAAATATATATCCACAATATATAGCCACTTCTTTCTTGAAACTATAATATGAAAATTTCCTGTAACAGATTATTTTATCGGGACCGTGTTCGCTTAGATGGCTAGCAATCCGTTCTGGATACCCAATCGGGCTTACAACCAACAACGGAAATATATATATACATTACCAATTACATGTACATGATGCAGTGCTATCCATACTATATATTCTTTTGCAGATTTTTGTTTACTCCAATTTAGTTACATTAGAAATAAAGTTTAAATTCATTTTTAGAAATATTTTTACGATTCATTCCAACCTCCCTTTTGCATTTCTTGAACTGAATTGGTAAGTCAGACGTTGAGTGTTATGAATATTATTTACCCTTTCTCTTTATCAAATTTATTATTTAAACGGTATCTCGGAAGCATTAGTTGTTACTACGAATTTAAAAAAGATTTCCCGTACGGATGGAACGTAATTTTTTCATTGAATTATTTTGATAATTCATTTCGATATTGTAAGCTACGGTGTCTAACTTAAACCGATTAAATTTGCTTATTGGTCATAATATAATACTGTAATTTTAACTGCAGTACATTTCCGTTCTCATAAACTACAATAAAATTAGTGAGAACTGAGAACCCACCGTGGAAACTTATAGAGGACAAAAGTTTAGCTTTTAGGGAGACATTCCTACTCACCCAGCGTTTACTGTGTGACGCTTATTCCCTGTGAATAAGCAATGAAATTTCCATTGAGTAGTAATACGTTATAAACCCACCGTAAACTAAAGATTTATCGGAATTTTTCTTCCCTATTACATGTCTTATCTTAGGACTCTTACAAATTGCAATTCTTATGAACATAATTTAGCTGACTATTTTCAAATTTATAGCAAACATGGCTCATTCTATGGAAGAACAAGGAGGAACAACTTGGACATCCCAGATGTCCAAGTTGAAAAAACAACCCAAAAACTTTCAACTTTTTGATGACCCCATTGATGAATTTCTTTATGATGTAAATATTATTTTACGGAACGAGGTAATAGTTCAATCAATCGAAGAATTTGAAATGTACTTATATAACTATATAGCTGCAGTCTACTATGAAATACTTCTAGTCTAGTCTATGTCAGCGTCTTAATTTCCAATCTTTTCGTTTCTACAGATTAAGGAATTGGAAACAAAAAAGGACAAGTTTCATATCTTCCAGATGAAGTTGGCACTAGTAGCTGTTTTAAAGCAGTGTGTCTCACCATCACTGATCCAATTTTTCCACCCAGTTGGTAAGAGGTTCAAAGCCGCCGAAGCTTCACTACAAAACTTCGACCAAAGATGGAAAAAGGGTATGGAAATGATAAATAATATTGCAACTGAATACAAACGGATAAATCCATTAAAAAACCAAAACATTCTAAAAGTTTTGGAAGCGTCCAGCGGGTTAGTTATTGTTATCAAGTATCAAATTATGTTTATTTGAAAATCTTTATACTATATGGCCATAATTTGTATAATTTATAATCCGTATTTAAAATTCTTTAGTGAATTTGAAAAGGTGAAGTCATATTTCGCTACCTTAAGAGAGGAGTGGGACTCAGCCAAAGGAAAACTTGACAGTGACCTCACCCGTTGTATTTATCAGGTGACCAGACTCACAAAAGCTCTTCAATCGCAAAGGGGAAGAACTCATTTGCAAAAACTAGGTTGGATTTGAATACTTTCAGAATATGTAACCTGTTTTGGGTTGTCATGTGTCATGAATTAAGTTTAAAAACAGCAACTTCAAACTAGTTCATTTTAACTTAAGTTTCGTAAGTATCTATGTAATTCAGTATGTAGTAAATAACATATTTCCCAAAAGTTTCAGCAAATCTTGTTGTCTTAAATTCAATTTTCATAGAGTCATGCTAATATGTAGACCCCGGATTTAGCTGTTTTTATATATTTGGCATCGGTAACTGTATGGTAATTTCCTTTTGGATGTGCACGATATAGATGG
Organism: Orchesella villosa; assembly: GCA_036850725.1. NCBI lineage: Eukaryota > Metazoa > Arthropoda > Collembola > Entomobryomorpha > Orchesellidae > Orchesella > Orchesella villosa. The sequence goes on along the minus strand of JAANSM010001254.1, from coordinate 142 downwards.
AAATAGGGTCTTTTAGACCATATGTGATGCTGATTTGCGTCTTTTAGACCAGTTTGTTTCGGCATATCCAGCATATTTTGCGATTTCGAGTATGCAGCATATGCTGCAACATATTTAAGCAATTTTTACTACATATGTATGC